>OY744549.1:57275276-57290276 GCA_963556195.1 Sepiola atlantica | reverse complement strand
TCCCGACATTACAATATATTTGAAGAAATGTATAAACTTTGTTATGTATCTACGTGGTAGCTGAAAATAAGATTGTACAAGAAAAAAAAAAAAAAAAAAAAAAAAAAAAAAAAACGCAAATTCATCCAGTATTTATTTAATTATAAGAAAAAGAAAAGAAAAAAAACGGTTTTACGTATCGGTAGACATTTTCACTTACTAAATAGGCAAGGGAGATAACTCAAATTTTGTTTACTGCTTTAACAAAAATGGCTACCGATAAATGGAATCGCGGTTTTTATTTTATTTTTAATTTAATAAATACTGGATGAATTTGCGTCATTTTTGGTGTACAGTCTTCTTTTCAGCTACCACGTAAGTACATAACAAAGTTTATACATTTCTTTAGCTTTTTTATTATTAAAGAGAAGCCTAACATGTCGTTGTGAAAGTACAGAAGCACCGAATATCTCGGGGGGGGGGGGGCGAAACAGCAGAAGCACCGAAATTTCTTAAAAAATAAGCATTTTCTTCATTTTCTGTAAAAAAACAAATTGTATATGTAAAAAATATCACAAATTTTGTAAAAATTATCAAAATTGTTTTTTCCAGACATTATTTTGTTCATAAAATATTTGATTTTGTAAAATGTTGAATTTGCTTTCTGATTGTATTACGTCATCATATTTTCTGTAATCAAGCAGTCAATATTAACAAATTGACTCATGATTTTTGAAATATCAAAAATGTGTCTAATTCATAATAAATAAAGTGATTTTTTTTAAAATTTAGTTTTTATATTTTTGTACTTTTTACATTTGATTTGATGGAAATAAATCAATTATTGTAAGCTGTTTCCTAATATGTAGAGTTGATAATTACCTAGAAAAATTTTTACTAAGAAATTTCTTAGTAATGTCCAGTAATTAGTTTATTAGCAACTGTACATATTTTTAGGAAGCAGCTTACAATTATTGATTTATTTTCATCAAAATTTTGTTTACTGGTTTAACAAAAATGGATACCGATAGATGGAATCGCATTTTTTTTTTTAATTTAATAAATACTGGATGGATTTGCGTAATTTTTAAACAAATATGCAACAAATAAATGTTACCAAAGGCAAGATAAGTTTCTCTTCCATCTGTTCAAAACAAACCTAGTGTATACTCTGTTAAGTACTTGCTTCTGTAAAACGTTGAATTTGCTTTCTGATTGTACTATTTCATTATTATTTCTGTGATCAAGTAGTCAATATTAACAAATTGATCATGATTTTTGAAATATCAAAACTGTGTCTAATTCATGGTGAATAAAGTAATTATTTGTGAATTTAGTTCTTTTATATTTTTGTACTTTTTACATTTGATTTGATGAAAATAAATCAATTATTGTAAGCTGCTTCCTAATAATATGTATAGTTGCTAATTAACTAACTAATTACTGAAAAATTTCGTACTAAAATTTTTTCTCGGTAATTATTATTTAATAGTGATTTTGTCCGCCCCTCCCCAGTCGCATGTTTGCCAGGCCTGTATTATGGATCGCCTTGGCCCTCTCCCCCAAATGAGATTCTACTTTTTTATAAAGGGATTACGTATGAATACCCTGAAAAACTTGTGGATAAAATAACAAAAAAAAGAAGAAAAAAACAATTATTTTAGAATAATAATTTATAATAATATAATATAATTAAATAATATTATAATATAATGAAAAAAATATAATTAATATAATAATATAAAGTAATATTACAATATAATAAAAAATAATATAAATAAATATTACAATATAATAAAAAATAATAATATAAATAAATAATATTACAATATAATAAAAAATAATAATATAAATAAATAATATTACAATATAATAAAAAATAATAATAAAATATAATAAAAAATAATAAAATATAATATAATAAAAAATATAATATAATTAAATAATATAATAAAAAATAATATTCTAATATAATTAATAATATTAAATTATAATATAATATAATAATAATAAATTTAACGTAAAATGATCACCCACTTTCTGACCAGATAGCGCTTGAACGACATGTAATCATTTTACTTCAATCTTAGATGTTCTTTTTTTTTTTTTGTGTGTGTGTGTGTGTGTGTGTGTGTGTGTGTGTGTGAGCGGGGTGAGTTGCTATCTGTACTTAAGGTTAGTAGTGGGATTAAGAGAGTTTTTTTTGGAGGGGTGGTCAACCTGGACTTAGGGTTAGTGAAGGGAGTTTCTTGGGGGGGGGGGGCAACCTGGACGTAGGGTTAGTGGTAGGGTTAAGGGAATTTCTTGGGGGGGGGCAACCTGGACGTAGGGTTAGTGGTAGGGTTAAGGGAATTTCTTGGGGGGGGGCAACCTGGACGTAGGGTTAGTGGTAGGGTTAAGGGAGTTTCTTGGGGGGGGCAACCTGGACGTAGGGTTAGTGGTAGGGTTAAGGGAGTTTCTTTAGGGGGCAACCTGGACTTAAGGTTAGTGGTAGGGTTAAGGGAGTTTCTTTTGGGGAGGCAACCTGGACTTAGGGTTAGTGGTAAGGTTAAGGGAGTTTCTTTGGAGGGGTAACATGGACTTAGGGTTAAGGGAGTTTCTTTAGGGGGCAACCTGGACTTAGGGTTAGTGGTAGGGTTAAGAGAGTTTCTTTTGGGGGGGCAACTTGGACTTAGGGTTCGTAGTAGGGAGTTTCTTTTTTGTAGTGATTTAGCCAAGAGTACTCATGTACGAATCTTGAATTATGTATATATACTAAATCAATATATGATGAAAATATGGAAATAATTTTCCAACGGGATGGAAGATAAAAAAAATAAAAAAACAAAAATAGTATTTATGTATTCATCAACGTTTCGCCTTTATTTCAAGACTTCCTTGATTAATTTAAAGAAATTAAATAATAGTAAAATATTTGAAAATATTTGGTGTTTGTAATGTGAATAGAAATAATATATATATATATATATATATATATATATATATATATATATATATATATATATACATACATAGTACATGTATTATATTAGTTTGTGTAGATGTAAATCCGTTGAAACTCAAGTGTTTATAAAAAGTGCTCAATAACAAGTAGAGCTGTTCTTTAGTATAAATGTTTATTTATACAAACATTGTTGCTTACATATGTGCATACATATGTTTCAGTTGTACTCTTCATAAAGAGTCAACCTCTTCAGAACAAAGAAGACGAGGAAGTGAGATGAATTTGGAAAACTTTCCTATTAAGTCTATATATATATTCACTTAGAAAAAAATTAAGTCTATATATATATATATATATATATATATATATATATATATATATATTAGTATGACTTGATTTGCTTTGTTTTACGACATATCAACCTCTTATGGGTCATTTAATGCCGAAACATTAGTTGTATGGTGTAAAGTTTTTATGTTTCAAGTTCTTTATATCTTCAAATATTTATTCATGGTGTTTGGGTTGGTTGTTTTGTTTTACGGCATATCAACCTTTTCGTGTTATTTACTGTCGAATCCAGTCATTGTGTTTGGTTTGGTTGTTTTGTAGAGGAAAAATGTTTTTTGTTTTTGCCGTTGTAGAACATGATTGAGTTTTGCAAAGGGAAAGGAAAAACAAACAATTACATCAATGTTTGGTGCATTTTTGGTCAAGAAGCCGGTATCTATAGTAGTATGAAAACATATCTATGACAAGTAAGCTACACAGAAGCATTCATGTCTCATCCCCTCAGGGAATCATCAGGCTAAGTAAATTCATACACAATATATTTTATCATCTTATAATATAACATGTGTATATACATAAAATAATATCTATATACATCTCTCTATATATATACATCTCTCTATATATATACATCTCTATATATATCTATATCTATATACATCTCTCTCTATATATATATCTATATACATCTCTCTCTCTCTATATATATATATATACATCTCTCTCTCTCTAAATATATATATATACATCTATCTACATCTCTAAATATATATATATATATACATCTATCTACATCTCTAAATATATATATATATATACATCTATCTACATCTCTAAATATATATATATATATATATATATATATCTATCTATGCATCTATATATCTATCTATCTTTATCTATCTATATATATGGGTTACTTTGTAAATATTATTTATAAATAAATAATTATTCAAAGTGTTAGCTAGATTGAGCACTTTAAGTTAACAACAAGCCGTTATTTATAGTGTAATGCAATACTCTAGTCCCCGCCTATTGAGTTCTCTTGACAGCTTGCTAACATGGCCGCTGAATTTGCCATTTAGACGTTAATTTACTCTCCCATTTATTCGGAAATGCATGGGTTGATTTGAAAATATTATTCATAAATAATTATTCAAAGTCGTGACGCCTTATTTTTATTTTTTTTTGGGGGGGGGGGGAGTGATGGATGGGGCAAATGTCATTTTTTAACAAAAAAAATTTGCCTACTCTAAACTAGACACTATCATCAAAATACCGCATTCACTCCATGGTTTTAATCCTACTAAAAAGTTCCCAAATGGTTTCAATGCGATTTTATTTACAAAAAATAAATATAGTTCAGTAATGATGGGGAGGGGGACAATCTAAACTAACCCTAACCCCAAAAAGAATTAAAAACAAACCGCGCGTACGTGGTCCCCCTCTGTATGTGACTCGATGTGGCGAGTGTAAAATGCAATAAATTTGGGGCATTTTTGAACCCCTGGGGGCGCGAACCAGAATTTTTCTGAGGTCAAGGATGCTCATGTTATATCCAGAACAATTGCCTCTACATTTTGGCCAAATTTCAGAAAAATTGAATGGATTGATCAAACGTTATGGGAGGAAAGGGTCATTTTTTGCCATTTTGGGGGCTTTTGACCCCCTGGGGGGCTAACCAGATTTTTTTTCAAAAATCAGAGAATGTCACTTTCTAACCTAACCAAAGTTACAACTTCATGCAAAATTTCAGAGAAATTCAATGGATGGTTGCGGAGAAAAATCCGGACGGACGGACATGCCTCAAAACAAAGTCCCCCGATTTTATAAATCCAATAAGTAAAAAATTAAGGAATTGAAAGGAAAAAAAAGAAAACATTAAAAAAAAAAAAATTAAAAAAATTAAACATTTTTTTTTTTTTTTTAAATTAATTAAAAAAAAATAATTTTATTTATTTAAAAAATAAATAACCAAATAAAATGCTGATGTGTCAGGTTAGCAACACACTCTCAACCCTCTGCTAAGTGTCAAACCGTCCACTGTTTTCCAGGTCAACCGAAAACAAGCAGGTCAGTCTCTAAATGGGAGTGGGAGCCAAGAGGGAGATCAAAAATAAAAATAAAAGTTTGTATCAGTCATGTAATGTTCCCGTCGTATACTACTGCTACGTGCAGCGCTATTATTGCCATCACTTCCGTGACGAATTGGAGGAGGAAGCGGATGATAGCGTAGGCAGTACTACTAGTCTTGCTGCCGCTGCCGCTGCTGATATATACCAGGCATGGGCAACCTTTTACCGCGTGAGGTAACATCAGGCGTGCCGCATTACTGAAAAAAATAAATTTGCGGACTATTTTCCGTCGAAGGGACTGCAAACAGAACGATCATTCTCGTAAGCTCTCCTCTCGAGAAAACAGGAAAAAGTCCGCCTCCCCCCCCTCTCCAACAGTAAAAAGATATATCTCGATATAAAGTTACGTATGTTTCTCTCTCTCTCTCTATATATATATAGGATCCACTCCTAAACTAATTAGCCGATCAGTGTGAACTTTGGAACTAATCTGCTATATTTATTTATTTTTTAAATTTATTTTTGTTTTTAATTTATTTTTTTAATTTTTAATTTATTTATTTATTTAATTTATTTATTTATTTATTTTTTTTTTTTTAATTTTTTTTTTTAATTAATTTTTTTTCTATTTATTTCTTTATTTTTATTTCTTTATTTTTTTTATTTCTTTATTTTTTATTTATTTATTTTTTTTTTCACCCCAAACAAGGCAGGTCGCCACTGTAGACGTAAGGGGCTACTGAGAAAAAAGAAAAGGGAGAAGGTTAAGAGGGGGGGGGGATCAACCTAAATTGGGATCTGCATAGCGTGATGTCCGTTTACATTAGTTTTCAATTTCTGCATGTCAGTACTATCGGGGAAACAGGGGGCAGGGAGGGAGTTCTAGAGACCAGCAGCATGGGGAAAGAAGCTATTGGAGTAGAAAGCTCTTCGGCATCTGGGGACCTCCACAGTGAATGGATGGGATTTAGTTGATTGTCGAGTTGGTCTAGTGTATTTACGTCGAGGGGGCACCAGAGGAGCCAATTCATCGGAACATAATCCATTAAAGTATTTGTAAAACACGCACAAGGATGCTACATTGCGGCGATGGGACAGGGGCTGGAGTTTGGTATATAGTGAGGGACCTATTAGGTTGGCGGCTCCTTTTTGGACTTTGTCTAAGAGGGAGAGACTAGTAGACGATGCACCAGCCCAGATGTGGCAACAATACTCCATGCATGGGTGGATAGTGGCTTTGTAGAGATACAGGATAATGTCAGGTGTGAGGAGTTTACTAGCACGGTAGAGGGAGCCCACCTTCTTTGCTGCAGCCTTGGTAATATATATATAAACTAGAGGAAGAAGCCAGACACGCTTTCTCCTTCCTCTATATGACGTCGCTAAAGAAAGAGGGGGGGATCAATCTTTCCCTCTTTCTTATGCCCCGTGTATTTTTCTCTCTAGCTTAAATTACTTCCCCTGCAAATCTTTTAAGAAAGATTTAATAATTTATCCTTTTTGTATTAAATTACTTTAATTACTGTCAATAATTATTGCATATATATGGAATAAATAGAACGATAAAATTACGAATCAATAACACCAAACATCAATTAATTATGAAGCGTTTAAAAAAATAGTTATGCAAATTAGGCATGGAAACATCTCTTTCGGCTCTACGATATATATATATATATATATATATATATATATATATTAAAGAAGAGTGATAAACATGTACGAATGTCCAGATTTATTTCAAACTTCGATTGTTCAATGCAAGGTATATTTTGTAATAAAATTATGTTTATTATTCTTTCTTTAAGCCAAGGCTTTTCAAAGATCGAAATCTTGAATATAACTTGCATTAAACAATCGAAGTTTTAAATAAATCTGGACATTCGTACATGTTTATCACTCTTATTTCATCTATCTTTATAATTGCTCTATCTCGTATATTGAGCTTAAACCATTTCACTATAGGTTCTATCTACTAAAAGTTTACTTTTAGTTTCATATTTTATTCTATATGTATATATATATTATATATATACAGTATTTTAAAATACTGTTTTATTATTGATTTAAATAAAACTAACCCGTTTTGATGGTAATATAGGAGGGATAAATGAAAAAAAACTTTTGTATTTATTCATTTATATATATATATATATATATATACATACATCTATATAGCAAGTTCTGCTCGAGCGTTGAATACTGCAAGCGAAAAGCGGTAAGTGTACCTTAATTTCAATTACTCTCTGTGTCGATTTCCCACATTTATATACAAGAAAGAAAATGCAGTTTAAATTCCCAGGGATTACTAACTAAATCCAAAATATCGCAGACTTAGAGCTCGCATAAGCCGACTTACCGCTGGAAAATTTACAAATACAAAAAGGGGATTTAAGTATCTAACAGTGAAAAGAAAACAGGTGACCTTAACTTGAGTTGTGAAATATTAAACGGCGATCATCAGCAGTGGTACTGATCAAATTACCACTAATGAAATGTAGAAACAATTCAGTTTCCATTTCACTAACATATATATATATATATATATATATATATATATATATATATATATATATATAATAAGGAATAGGTATAATAAATACCTTTATAAGCATTAAGATGCGATATCAATTTTTTTTTTTCCATAAAAAAAAAAGAAAAACATTAAATCGAAACCGATTTTTTTTTTCGTTTCCTTTTTTTTATTGTTAGCAAAAAAAAAAAAAAAAAAAAAAAAAAGACAAAAAAAAAAAAAATCGGTTTCGATTTAATATTCTTTTTTTTTATGGAAAAAAAAATTTGATATCGCATCTTAATGCTTATAAAGGTATTTATTATACCTATTCCTTATTAAATTTAACAATAGATGCTTTAAAAAAAAAATGAACTTTAAACACTTATATATATATATATATAAGTTAATAATAATAATAAAACATTACTCTTAAGACTATGTGATATGGTAGTTTGCATATAAAATAATACTAAGCACCAGAAATCAATGCTTTTGTCATCGATAACTTCCGTCCTACAAAATCAATATTTCCTTCTGAATAGCCATTTTATTTTGTTGAACTATGCACGTGCATATGTGTGTTTTTATATCACGTGATTGTAGAACGGTATACCCATAATATTTTCAGCTATCGACAACATTCCCATGCATCTGTGAAACCGAAGGTATTGGTGGCTGATCGAATTATTTTATAGTATGATATGAACTAAAACATCAACTTTGCAAAAAACAGTCATTTAGGGATCAATAGGAAAACCCAATCCTAACCACTAACCCTAAACCTAACCACTAACCCTAAACCCAACCCTAAACTTAACCCTAAACCCAACCCTAAACTTAACCCTAAACCAACTCTAACCACTAACCTTTACACTAAACCAACCCTAAACCCTAACACCCAACCCAACAACACCCAACCCAACTCTAACCACTAATCCTTACACTAAATCCAACCCTAACACTAAACTTAACCCTAAACCCAACCCAACCACTAACCTTTACACTAAACCAACCCTAAACCCTAACACCCAACCCAACAACACCCAACCCTAACCCACTAACACCCAACCCAACTCTAACCACTAACCCTTACACTAAACCCAACCCTAACACTAAACTTAACCCTAAACCCAACCGTAACCCTAAACTTAACCCTAAACCCAACCTTAACCACTAACCCTAACCACTAACCTTTACACTAAACCCAACCCTAACCACTAACACCCAACCCAACAACACCCAACCCTAACCCCAACCCACTAACACCCAACCCTAACCCCAACCCACTAACCCCAACCCACTAACACCCAACCCAACTCTAACCTTTACACTAAACCCAACCCTAACCACTAACACCCAACTCTAACCACTAACCTTTACACTAAACCCAACCCTAACCACTAACACCCAACCCTAACCACTAACACCCAACCCTAAACAAATCAAAACAGCAGATCTGTGTTCTCACCATTTGTACAGTCAGAGCTGCAACAATGAAACTCTCCCTCGTTTATTTTTCTACTCGTTTTCTTAGGTTGAATAGCAGACTTGTCCACTGAGATTTTTGCCCGGCCAAATCAAAACACAAGTCCAATGAACACAATCCTTTAGCCAAGAACCCACCTTGCTTAGATCAACTCACTCTCAGACGACCAACTCTGACTGACTGCCTCACGCCGCCCGAATCGCCAGCTTTAACTGTCCACTCCCCTGTTCAACTTCTGGAATATATGTACTTTTGACAGGAAATCTTAGCCATCCGGTCTTTTCTGTCATCTCCGTTCAACCACCCAGAGAGACTGACCACTCAAGATAATGGTCGGCCTTATCCATTAACATCAAAGGCCCAATCCCCAGGATGTTCCAGTCATTATTCCTGGCAAAAAACTGAAGTGGTCCATAACCACAGAATATTTTTGATTTTAGGAGGGGGGATCAGTTTCCTATATGAATTTAACCTAAACTAATCACCCACTTTTTTTTGACCATGTTGCATGTTCGTTATTTGTTAACCCATTTTTTTTTATCCCCTTTTTTTACGGACCAATTAAAAAAATTTTTTTTTTTCGTTGTACGATTACCTATCATGCCGCTAGAGAACTCCGGGTTGTTTGGAAATTTTGGGAAAAATTTGTGATGGTCAAAAAGTGGGGGATCAGGTTACGTTAAATTTATATAGAAAACTGATCCCCCCTCCTAAAATCAAAAAAATATTTGAACAAAATTTCCCAAAAGCACAGAATTTTTTAGCGACATGATAGGTAATTTTACACCGGAAAATTAAAAAAAAAAGTTGAGAAGGAGCCAAAATTTTTTTTCTCACGTGAACAAACCGAATTCTGGGTGATCCAAACTTACAGATCAGACATATTTCCAATCTCCTGTGTGGTCCCTATGAACCGAAAACATGCAACGCTAAACATGCCACTTAAATCATGTTTAATGGTGTTAAGAAAAATAATGTGTAATTCTACTTAATTCCTTCCTGAAAATAATTTATCCGATCTGATTTATTTTGGTATAGGCGCCATTTTTTTTTTTTTAAAGAACGGAGGTAAATCTGTATTCATTAAAATAAAAATTTACTTCCCTTTGATTTGAAAAAAAAAAACATTTTTGAAAAAAATAAACCTCGTTCTGTCATAGATTTATTTTCTTTGGTTTTAAGTAGAAAAATAATATTTTTGAGATGAAAAAAACCAAAAAAAACCCCGGATGTAACTCTTTGCCCATTACTGATTTACTTCCCTTGCATTGGAGAAAAAAAACAAAAGAAACAAAAAAAACGGGCCATATAAAGAATAAGAACCCTGGAAATTGAAAAGATGAAAAGAGACGAAATTCGGTCTACACCGGTTGACCGTATTTTTTTTTTTTGTAAACGAACGGATAATAACGATGTGGTTTTAGGGTTTTCGTCAAAAACTCGCTTTTCATGAATGAAAACTGAAAAAAATCCTCTCACAATGACGTCACTAAAGAGGGGAGGCGAAGCCTGGGAGGGTGGATTCCTAGAACTGCACAGGACAGACCCATAGACCGGCGTAAATGAAGACCCGAAGGCAAAGACAATACCAGTCGAGATCCGAAGGCCAATGCAATACCAGTCTATGTGGTTCAGTATCCATCGGAACAGATACTACACTTTGATCTTAGCCAAAAGGCCGAGAAAGACTTGAAATTTTAACAATAATCGCCATTGGAAGTATGGTTCAGAAAACACGCTGGTTGATGAAGAAAATGGCTTTAATTAATTGTATGAATAATTTTTCTTAATATCACCTTATCGGAACGTATTGTAAATACATATGTAAACTTGATAATAGCAGTTATAAGTGTGTATTTATAAATCTGAATTTAATTGAAGGTTAAAAGTAATGTATTATGTAAATGAGGAAGCCCGTCTAGTGTCTAAACGACGTTTACTAACGGTATATAAAGCCGTTGAAATCTATAAATATAAGTAAGATTCTTGACACTTTTTTACTTCTAATCGCAGCCTCGTCTTGAAATTTCGTTCTTCTCTAATCTAATAATAATAATAATAATGTTATTTAATGTTATCTAATGTAAATTTAATTGATTTCATTATTTACATTAAGATTTATTTTCAGAAATAGTTATTAAATATTTATTTTTAATGTAGGATGCGTTTTTAGAAAAGATTCAAATTGATTAACGGGTTAAGACATTCAGTTGTCAGCTAAATATTTAGCTGACAACTATTTTTTACGACGGTAAGAAGAAAAAGATGTTAGGTAAGCCATCATAGAATTTCCATGGGATCCTGCAAGGACATTTACATTAGCTACCTACATTATTTATTTATTCATTTATTTATTTATGAATCTTTAGGCATCTCATTTTTTCAATCAATAATCTCATAGTTGGATCCAAGCTGACATATCAAACTTTGATTCTGAAAAGCCAATTTTCATTTGTTATCATTGTACCATGTTATTTAAACTAAAATAATGTACTTCTACAATTTATTAAAAAAAAAGTATACAGGTGTTATGTCGTAAGAATAACAATAAGTAAATAAGAAACCCAAGAAAGGACTTGAAAGGAATAGGAATTCTATTAAGAATACTTAATTACAATAAGTTGGTCGGCATTACCGGCTTTAGGCAGACGTGATAAGCGGTTCTCCTTGCTAAGGGAAAAGGTGTCGACGAATCCATCCTGTTACTAGGGTCACCAGATCAGTCCACAACATTTACAAAACTTTTTGGTGCTTTTACACTTTAGCGGGTACTTTAAATAAAACAAACTGAGGAATATCTATTTAACGACATTTCGGGCATGTCTACTTCACTTATGTGTCACTATTTTGTTCATACAAGTGGAATTCTTGTTTTATACTTCACCAACATCTTGATAAGCAACTCACTGGTAATGTATGACATTTGTACATGCTTAAGTGGAAACGACATCAGCCCTAGTTAGATGGGAACGGTGGAGGTCTTGGACTGCCAAAAGTGTTCAAGTTGGTAAAGGATAGGCATCCAGCCGTAAAATTGCCTTAAATACAATGTCTAGTTGAAATACAGCAGGAAAAAAGAAAGGCAGTGCCAGTAGCACTAATGCTGCTGGTAATGTCTTGGGCTTCGTAGATCCCAGGATGCGTGGATCTTCAGGGCTTATGGATTCCATCAAGCCTTGCCAAAGACAGGAGTGGAGAGGAAGACTTAGATTTCGAGACTAGACAATCAGGCCCCACCCTCATCAGAGGATTAATCGTGGCCTGATTCAACAAATAAACCGGTTGATGATGATGATGATGATGATGATGAACGTACCTGTCACGGGTTGAATAAATCCTATACCAAAAAGCACGTAAATTAATCAAGTAGTTTTTTTTATGAAAGAAAATTAAATTTTAGCCATGTACGAAGAGGACAGCCATTTTGAAAGTTTCCAAAGAGGGATTGAAGGTTTTAAAAGGGGAATAACCGTAACTTCAAAAATCGCTCCATTTGATCACGTGACGTCGAGAAATACATTTAACTTTTCCCATTTTTTAAAATGAAAAACACAATTAAAAAAAACACAATTTCTGAAAGATTACACAGACGTACTAAGACAAAATGAGATACACTTAACTTTTCCCCCCTTTTAAAACTTTCAAAATGGCTGTCCTCTTCGTACATCGCTAAAATTTAATTTTCTTTTATAAAAAACAAACTATATTTGATTAATTTCCGTGATTTTTGGTATACGATATTTTCATTCCGTACATCAAACAGATATTTCTCAGTTTGTTTTATCTAAAGTATCCGCTCAACTGTAAAAGTACTTTTTTAATAATCAAACAAAACATTGCAGAATTCTCGTTCTAACATGTTTTCGTGTCACTATCTACTTGCCTCCCCACGAGGGCAGAATCTCATCTCAATCTTCTCAATCTCATCTCAATATATATAAGGCAAAAATCTGTGTGTGTGTATGTCTCGCTAAAACTTAAAAAATACTATACTAACACCCCCAAATCAGGTATTATTTTAACCGCCATAACCTCGAGAAAATAATATCTAAAAATTAAAAAAAAAGATTCATTTTTAAGAGGTCAAATAGCCATTTTTTCGTTTAATGTGATCACGATTTTTAATGTTATCTTGTGCACGTGACGTCACATTGATAGGTACATGACGTCATAGTGATAGGTTTGGATATTATTTTTATGCCATCGTCACATTATTATTGATTTTTTTCATTTCTCTTCAGACTACTTCCCTCACAAAAGTGAGGGGAATAAGACAGAGCGATTTAGTACACCTTGTATTTGGCGTTGTCCGGGAATAAAACAATACAATGTTAAGAACGTTCTGTTGTCATTATTATTGGTCAAAAAGAAGAAGTTAAGCATGGCCAGTACTAAATGTGTGACGATTTATGGTGACTAGGGGCTGTAAATCGAGCTTAAGCATATAATGGAAAGTACTAAATCGATGACTAAATTCAGTGAAATTAAACGAATAATTAATTATGCTCCGCCATTGTTTTCATACATATTAAATAACGTCTCAATCAGTGACATTAAAGGAATAAATAATGTTTGTATACATATTAAATAATGTCTCAATCAGTGACATAAAAGGAATAAATAATTATGCTCCGCCATTGTTTTCACAAATATTTGTATACATAGTAAATAACCGCTCAATCAGCGAAATTAAACGAATGAATAATTACACTCCGCCATATTTTTCACTAATATTTGTATACATATTTAATAACGTTTCAATCAGTAAAGTAAGAAGAGAAGTAATTATGCTCGGCCATTGTTTTCACTAATATTTGTATACATGTTAAATAACGTCTCAATCAGTAAAGTACGAAGAGAAGTAATTATGCTCCGCCATTGTTTTCACTAATATTTGTATAAATGTTAAATAACGTTTCAATAAGTAAAGTAAGAGAAATAATTATGCTCCGCAATTGTTTTCACTAATATTTGTTACATTATAGAGAAATAATTATGCTCCCCCACTGTTTTCAATAATATTTGTATACATGTTAAATAACGTCTCAATAAGTAAAGTGCTTCTAAAGTATTATGGTCCCCAGGAATGTTGGTGCTTCTAAAGTATTATGGTCCCCAGAGGATTGAAAATGATGAAGAATAGCATGAGGGGATTGAAAATGATGAAGAATAGCATGAGGGGATTGAAAATGATGAAGAATAGCATGAGGGGATTGATACATACCATGATACATATCCATGATACATATCCATGTTACATATCCATGTTACATGATACATGTTACATGATACATATCCATAATACATGATACATATCCATAATACATATCCATGATACATATCCATGATGCATATCCATGATACATATCCATGATGCATATCCATGATGCATATCCATGATGCATATCCATGATACAGCACCGAGGGTTCTTCTACAGAATAGGACCCAGCACCGGGGGGGGGGGGGGCTTCTTCAATATAGGACCCAGAGGCTTCGGCATTGTCCGGGAGAAAAGTGCTAAATGTCCTAGATAGAGCTACTGTAGTTTTTCTCTTCGGACTATTGTGCAGATGAAAAGGAGGGGAGATCGGTAAGAGTTATTTTAGTAGTGCTCTGGAGGCCGTCTTGATTTTCTAAATACTCAGTGTTGTCTGGGAGAAAAGTGCTCAATATCCTATTTTGCTTGCGGAGAGGAGGAGAGAGGGCCCCGGG
>OY744549.1:57242871-57275076 GCA_963556195.1 Sepiola atlantica | reverse complement strand
ATTTAAACAGACGAATTCTGTTATCTTTATTTATTTACTTTTTTAATTTATCTTCCTCCCACGGCGGTAAGATGTGACACAAGGTCGGGAAAGTGGGATTTGAAAAGCCAGCGCCCGAGAAGATGAGCACTCTAGCCTACAAAAAATGCCTGGGCAGCCCTGTCGGCATTCCCCCCATAGAGGTGCCTCAGGCAGTAAGCGATAAACTTACTCCACCCCAAAAAGGGGAGGCAAAGCCTGGGACGGCGGACCTTCTAGAAAGTAATTCTTTCAGTTGCAAAATTGTTAAATAAACCATTTATTATTTTCAAAAATAAATCGTACACTGGTTAACAAGTTGATAAAAACAAAACACAAACTCACAAGAGAAAACACACTTGCAATAGTGTATAAATCAGTTTTACTCTGGATGCGTGTGACACCATCGCCGACTGTCGAGGCCCCATATGTCGTTACTCGAGGTCATCAGCTCATCTCATCATCTGCTAAGGCTCTTCCCAATGCTCTGATCGTCTTCTCTCCGAGTCGCCAACTGCCGCAAAACTTGGCAACTCCTGTAAACTAAACCATCGTGAAACTCAACTGTCGCAAACAACTTTCATTCCTAACTCAATCCCATGTCCGGTCTTCTGTCTTAGTCACTGACACACAGAAATGACCTGGCCACTCCTAAAATGCCTGGTTTTTGTCCCAGCGTGACTGATAAGTGTAAATCGACCACCAACTGTGAGGTGTCTTACTGTTTCCGATTGCCTTTGTGTGCGTTGGTGAGTCATTTCCTGTCATTGTCTTCTTACCTATCCTACTTCCGGCTCTGGAGGGGGGGACGTCCATAGTATCAGTTACAACAATAGTTACGTCCAACGAGAAGTTCCGACAGCTCTTCAACTTCATGCAGACCAGACAATCCTATGGCATGAACTTTGTGGGCTCCGTGCAGAAGTCTGCTTCACTCAACAACAGAAGTGCTTCACTCAACAACAGAAGAGACGGATACTGCCCCACAAAGCTAAGTCGCTTTTGTAAAATCTTCGAGGATAACATTGCTGATATAATTGCAGTGAAGTTATTTTGGTTTCAAATTTTTTTTTATTTACACATTTTTAAACTCAATGTAGACAACTCCCATTATATTCTTCAGTTTATAATGAATTATGCCCTTGCTGATTTTGATTTTTATTGATTGATTTTATTGATTATTATATTTTTTATTATTACCATATTTTAAATTAAATTTATTATTATTATATTTTAAATTAAATTTATTATTATCATATTTTAAATTAAATTTATTATTATCATATTTTAAATTAAATTTATTATTATTATATTTTAAATTTTAAAATGTTTCATATTAATGATTTTTTTTTTTTTTTTTTTTTTTTTTACTTTTGAGTTTTATTCTTGCTTTTCTATGAACTGGGTTCTGTTTTATTATATCAGGTTAGGGAATTCCACAAACTTGAAAGGATTACATTTTCTGCGGAGATAACGATTGATCCTTTGATGAAATCTTATGTAATCTGACTTACTTTCAATTGCTTTCCAATTCTTCGATTTTTATCATCGATTTTGCTTGAATTGTATTATATTTTATTGATTAGAACAATAACATCTTGTTAAAATATAAAACCGACACATTGTTAGCGGAGAAACAATAATGATAGTAACGTAACAATATTTGGAAAAAAAAAATAACAAAAAAAAACGTTAAAGTGACCTATTTTTATATAGATTACGTAACGGAAACCCTCAATTTGGGTGGAGGGAATGATTGACAGCTTGGGGTTAAAAAAGATGACACTTCTTCTGAAGGGGTGGGATTTATCAACTATTCGGGTGGGTCGTGGGTATTTTCATTTAGGGGGTTCTAGTACAGTTCGTCGAAAACATTCAGATGAAGTATTTATAAAAAAAGCACAGGGATGTGGCAGAGGCTAAAGTTTGGCAGACAGTGTTGTTCGAAATTTATAGCGGCAATGGGACAGGGGCTGGAGCTTGTGAGCGACCTATTAGATGAGCG
This sequence comes from Sepiola atlantica, assembly GCA_963556195.1. Taxonomy (NCBI): domain Eukaryota; kingdom Metazoa; phylum Mollusca; class Cephalopoda; order Sepiida; family Sepiolidae; genus Sepiola; species Sepiola atlantica. Next base: position 57,273,053 of record OY744549.1, on the reverse strand, counting down.
ACTCTTTTTTTTAGGACCTTGTCCAAGAGGGAGAGGCTCGTCGGGTCAGTGCACCGGCTCAAATGTGGCAATAATACTCCACGCATGGGCGAATGGTTGCTTTACAGATCTATAGGATACTAGCAGGTGTGTTCAGTTTTTTCTAGCCAGGTGAAGGGAGCCTACCTTCTTTGCATCAAACTTGGTATTGATTGTGACGCAACATTCGTGCGACAATGTTTGGATATTAGGTATCCTCAATTCGTACGACTAATTAGATTAAGCGGTTGCTCTCTCTCTCTCTCTCTCTCTTCCCCAATCTCTCTCTCTCTCTCTTCCCCAATCTCTCTCTCTCTCCCAATCTCTCTCTCTCTCTCTCTCTTCCCCAATCTCTCTCTCTCTCTCTCTCTCTCTCTCTCTTCCCCAATCTCTCTCTTCCCCGATCTCTCTCTCTCTCTCCTCCGTTCCCGCTCTCTCTCTCTCTTCTCTTCCCCGATCTCTCTCTCTCTCTCTCTCCCCTCTCTCTCTCTCTTCCCGATCTCACTCTCTCTCTCTCTCCTCTCCCAACTCTCTCTCTCTCTTCCCAATCTCTCTCTCTCTCTCTCTTCCCCCATCTCTCTCTCTCTCTCTTCCAATCTCTCTCTCTCTCTCTCTTCCCCAATCTCTCTCTCTCTCTCTCTTCCCCAATCTCTCTCTCTCTCTCTCTTCCCCAATCTCTCTCTTCTCTCTCTTCCCCAATCTCTCTCTCTCTCTCTTCCCCAATCTCTCTCTCTCTCTCTCTTCCCCAATCTCTCTCTCTCTCTCTCTTCCCCAATCTCTCTCTCTCTTCTCTTCCCCAATCTCTCTCTCTCTCTCTCTTCCCCAATCTCTCTCTCTCTCTCTCTTCCCCAATCTCTCTCTCTCCCCCAATCTCTCTCTCTCCCCAATCTCTCTCTCTCTCTCCCCCAATCTCTCTCTCTCTCTCTCTCTTCCCCAATCTCTCTCTCTCTCTCCCCAATCTCTCTCTCTTCCCCAATCTCTCTCTCTCTCTCTTCCCCAATCTCTCTCTCTCTCTCTCTTCCCCAATCTCTCTCTCTCTCTCTCTCTTCCCCAATCTCTCTCTCTCTCTCTTCCCCATCTCTCTCTTCCCCATCTATCTCTCTCTTCCCCATCTCTCTCTCTCTTCCCCATCTCTCTCTCTCTTCCCCATCTCTCTCTCTCTTCCCCATCTCTCTCTCTCTTCCCCATCTCTCTCTCTCTTCCCCATCTCTCTCTCTCTTCCCCATCTCTCTCTCTCTCTTCCCCATCTCTCTCTCTCTTCCCCATCTCTCTCTCTCTCTCTTCCCCATCTCTCTCTCTCTCTTCCCCATCTCTCTCTCTCTCTCTCTTTCTCTTCCCCATCTCTCTCCACCCATCTCTCTCTTTCTTTCTCTCTTCCCTCATCTCTTTCTTTCTCTCTTCCCCCATCTCTCATTTGCTATCTCTATTATTTCCCCCCTCTCTCTGTTTAATGCCTCTTTCTTTTCCTTTCAATTCTAACCCCACCCAAACGGCCATTTCAAAATTTTGTCAAAAAACAATCAAAATTTCTAGTTTTTATTTTTCATTATATTTTTCTTCTACCTATTGGCTAAACACTTCACTTCACGCCGTATGAATTTCACTCGCTACAAACTTGAAAGGATTACATTTTCTGCCGAGATAACGATTGATCCTTTGATGAAATCTTATGTAATCTCACTTACTTTCAATTGCTTTCCAATTCTTCGATTTTTATCAACGATTTTGCTTGAATTGTATTATATTTTATTGATTAGAACAATAACATCTTGTTAAACTATAAAACCGACACATTGTTAGCGGGGAAACAATGATAGTAACGTAACAATATTTGGCACCCCCCCCCCCCCAAACCCCTAAACTATGCAGAGGTTGTATAGCATATAATGACCCTAACCCTAAACTATGCAGAGGTTGTATAGCATATAATGACCCTAACCCTAAACTATGCAGAGGTAGTATAGCATATAATGACCCTAACCCATGGCTATCCCTACTACAGGCCAGGCAATCGTGCAACTGGGGTCTTTTACTGGGGGCCATGTGAATTTTCTTAAATATTCGATATAGAAGTTGCAAACTATATCATCAACTGGTGCGGATCCTTTTTTTCTTTTTAACCACAATATACAAGTAATGATCTTTTGACATAAGTACAAAATCTCTAAAAAAAATCCAACATTGAAATAAAAATTCTTCATTGAAATATGCATTTGCCTTTGTTTATTCAAAATTACCTGTCTCTTCATTTATAGGAATTTGTCAATTGTAAAATTTATCAATTAGCTCATTGTGGTTCTTATTATTTGGTATGTAAAACACATAAAAACATCAAACTAATCTCACAGAGGAATTTTCCCTCTGTTTGCAACTTCTATATCGAATATTTAAGAAAATTCACATGGCCCCCAGTAAAAGACCCCAGTTGCACGATTGCCTGGCCTGTAGTAGGGATGGCCATGCCCTAACCCTAAACTAAAAAAAACAAAAAAACGTTAAAGTGACCTATTTCCATATAGATTACATAACAATAACCCTCAATTTGGGTGGAGGGAATGATTGACAGTTTGGGGTTAAAAAAGATGACACTTCTTCTGAACTATTCGGGTGGGTTGGGGGTATTTTAATTTAGGGGGTTCTAGTACAGTTTGTCGAAGAACATTCTGATGAAGTACTTATAAAACAAGCACAGGGATGTTTAAATATAAAACTTACACATTATTAGCGGGAAACGACAATAATAATTAGAGATGGTTGGTTTTACCGAAAAAATGCGTTTTTTCGGTTTCGTCTCCATACCGAATCAGTTTTCTTTTTTAAACCGTAACCGTTCGGTATTGTGTTTTTACTACAGTAAACCACCATATACAAGGAAACACGGTTGAAAAGATTTTCCGATTTGAATAAAATTGAATATTACCAAAAAATGTTATATTAGTAAGAGGACAGATTGAACAAATATATGATAAAAACATTTAATTGACTTGTAGGAAGAAATCTTTGTTTACAGTTTGTTTATCATTAACATTTTGAATTTTCAAATGAAAAAAAGAGAAATACGACAGACAACATGACATCGTATTTTTAGCATGAACTATTTTCAAATGAAAAAGAAAAAATCAAACGCGTTCCGTATGATGTCGAAAATCTAAGTACAGTTTGTCGAATGACATTCTGATGAAGTACTTATAAAACAAGCACAGGGATGTGGAAATATAAAACTTACACATTATTAGCGGGGAAACGACAATAATAATAGTAACTTTTACATAACAATATTTGCCCCCCCCTCCCCCCCAAAAAAAACACCGTTAAAGTGACCGATTTTCATATAGATTTTTCATGAATCTTTGGTCACTGTTTTAACGAGTTAACTGTTGAAAAGGTATCAGAACTTTGATTACAACAGTCAACACCTTAAAACTTATATGATTCATATCATGGAGAATGATTCAGTCACAAAATTATCGAAACAGTGGCATAATTCAACTAAACGTTGAATAATAACTAATCATCACACAAGAGAATGAATAGCTTCCATAGTAAAAATTAAAAAAAAAAAAAAAACGAAAAACCGAACCGTAAACCGAGGTTTTAAGGGAAAAAAAACGATACCGAAACCAACATTTCAAAACCGCCCAACTCTAATTTCCGGTTGAATAAATGATTGAAGCAAATAAATACATAAATTTAAAAAATCATAAAAAATAGTTACCCCCTCTCTTTCTTCTTCCTATCTCTCGACCTTTTAATTTTAATCTCTATCAACCTTGTGTTCTTATAACAGCTGACTGACTATTTTAGGTTTAACTAAGCGTTTAGACACACCTTATTTTTAAGTGGGTTACTTTATAGTAGCTATCCTAAAGTAAATCTTATCCTCTGTCTGTGGCTAAATAAAATTTGAAGAACACGTGAAGGAGAAAGTCACAAAATTATCGAAACAGTGGCATAATTCAACTAAACGTTGAATAATAACTAATCATCACACAAGAGAATGAATAGCTTCCATAGTAAAATTTTTTTTTTAAAAAACGAAAAACCGAACCGTAAACCGAGGTTTTAAGGGAAAAAAAACGAAACCGATACCGAAACCAAAATTTCAAAACCGCCCAACTCTAATAATGATAGTAACTTTTACATAACAATATTTGCCCCCCCCCCCCCAAAAAGAAACACCGTTAAAGTGACCGATTTTTATATAGATTTTGTTTTCTGCGTCGATAGCATAACAGTTACGGATGAAGAATGACGAGCAGGAGGTCGAGCGTTAAAATCCAACTGACCCATAAGAATTTTTTTTTATATACATCGAAGGTGAGCGAAGACAGAGATGGTTTCTTTCAATAGAAATATGTCACACTTTTGCCCCGAGCAACGGGAATAGGTGAGGCGGAGGAGAGAAGGGTGAGGGAGAGGAGGTGACCGAGGAAGAAACAGTTTTTGCTCCGGGCAACGGGGAGAGGGGCCGGAAGTGAGGGGGGGGGGGGCGACCACAGAAGAGACGGCTTTTGCCCAAGGCAATGTGAAGAAGGTGGGGAGGTGGCAATAGAGAGCGGGGGGCGATGAAATGGGGCGATCAGGAAATAATCCAACTAACCCATAGGAATTTTTCTTTTTTAACGATAACTTACATATACATCGGAGGGGAGATGAGAGTGAAGACAGAGATGGTACTTTTAATAGAAATATGTCACACTTTTGCCCCGGGCAACCGGAAGAGGAGGCGACCGGAGAAGAGACAGCTTTAACCCAATGCAACGGGGAGATGGGGGCAATGGGAAGAGGGGCCGATAGAAGTGGGGCGACCAGGGAAGGGAGAGCCCCGTGCAACACCGGGTACCCCTGCTAGTATTACCTTTTTGATGAAATAATTAGTCATCATCATTTGTACCGTGACTTGTTTTTGTAATCTCTTGAATTTGCTTTGCTTCGTTAGGGTAAGGGTTAGGTTCGTTTTCTATTTTAATATTTTATTGTATTATATTGACCGTATAGCATATAATGACCCTAACCCTAAACTATGCAGAGGAAGAATAGAATATAATGACCCTTAACCTGAAACCCCCTAATCTCTTAACCTGAAACCCCCTTAATCTCTTAACCTGAAACCCCCCTAATCTCTTAACCTGAAACCCCCTTAATCTCTTAACCTGAAACCCCCTTAATCTCTTAACCTGAAACCCCCCTAATCTCTTAACCTGAACCCCCCTAATCTCTTAACCTCGACCCTCCTAATCTCTTAACCTCGACCCCCCTAATCTCTTAACCTCGACCCCCCTAATCTCTTAACCTCAAACCCCCTGACCCTAACCCCCCCCCCCCTGACCCTAAACCCAAATCGATCTCTTGAGCACTGTAAAAAGGTACAAACTGAAACGCCATAACATGTCACACGATCAACTGAGCTTGCCCAGATAATCGTATAAAATAAGATACGGCAAGCAAATGGCCCACACTTCGAGTCAAATTAGTTAGAAATAGAAAACACATAACTTACAGCAAGTTGCATCATATACGTTGATCAACCCCCGCCTGCCCAGTCTTGTATTAACTTCGGTTGATTGAGGACTTAGAGATATGGTAAGTTAATACCAGTCGAGGATTCGTTCTCGACAATTAGTCCAACAGAAACGGGCCCATTTTGGTGGCATTTTATCTGCCGGGCTGAGGTATTCGGTCCTCGGTTGTCCTGGAGTAAGTTTATTGCTTACTACCTGAAGGAGTTTGCGCGCTCATCAACGCAAATCTGAACAACTACGAAGATTTGCTGACAACTGTAAGAAAAAGAAAGCTTGGATGGTATGGTCACGTGACAAGGGGCAGTGGTCTCTCCAAAACCATCCTGCAGGGAGCAGTGCAAGGCAAGAGAAGGAGAGGTAGACAACACAAAAGATCGACGGACAACATCAAAGAGTGGACGGGCTACAACTTCGCTACAAGCCAGTCCATTGCCCATGACCGTCAGAAGTGGAGACAGCTGGTGTGGAGTTCATTGGTGCAGCGCCCCTACGACCCAGGAGGGGGTTAAGGGGTCAAGTCAAGTCAAGTCACCTGAGGCGCCCTGACCGGAGAATGCCGATGGGGTTGCCCAGGCTATTTTTGCTAGACCAGAGTGATTCTCTTTTAGGGGCGCTGGCTTGATTCCTCCCCCACCTTCCGACCTTGTGTCACATATTGCTGCGGTAGGAAGCTAGTAAATACACAAATCATACACGTGAAACGCCGAAATTAAAATTCGACCACACAAATATAGTAGACATCTTTAAGAAACTGAGGCAATTTCAACTATTAAAAGCCGACCTTTTGTGTAAAAATGAACAAATATCCTATGTGACCTATTTGCGTTCGGTCGGCTGTTTAATTCATTCTTTTACATTCCCCCTGGGCAGCGCCGGGTAACAGGTCTTACTAGTTCATAATATAATGTAAAGGAGTGTTGGTACATTAAAACAATTGCATTAAAATAGTTAAAATTGAAACTAAATCCGAAGTCACAGTGCCGGGATACCAATTTCTATGAACGGGAATGAATTCGAAAAGACTGCGATAAATTTGACCATGAGGCGGAAATACACGATTTAGAATATGAAGACAAAAACATATCGACGCAAGAGGCCGATAGCAGATTCGTTAAAAACACGAGAGGAACGGAACTCTTGTGATCAGAGGTAAAAGGTATCTTCGACTCGATACATACTACAGACAAAGCAACGCCGATTCTCACTGTTGTACCACGACGAGTGACAGAGTAAAAAGCGTAAGATTCCAAATAGACAAAATCATACAAACGACAGGCTTAGAAGATCTGATGATCTCAGAGGTAGATTAAACCTGGACAGTATAGGGAGATGCGTGCAGAACGGGAGATCCTGTAGATAGGGTCACATTGAAAAAATGGATAAGAGTGCTCGAGTAAGTAGATGTAGAACAGTTGAAGTAGCAGGGTCAGTCGGAAGGGGAAGGCCACGAAAAACATGGGAGGAAGTAATAAAAACAGATAAATAAAAACCGGGTCAAGAATAGTTAGTTTGGAAGTACATTTCTAAAAGCCGTCCAACAAATGCCAACATGTTAAATAGATGTTTAACTGAATGTGATTCTGAGAGGCTTTGTAAAAAATGAAATGGAAACTAAGTTTCGTGCGTCTCAATTTCGCATGATGATGAAAAAAAAAAATGTTGATTCGAAGAACTTTTTCAAGAATTCTATAAACCAATGTATTTTTTGAAAAAGGAACGCTAACGAAATTTTAAAAAAAATGTCTACTCGAAGAACTTTTTCAAGAATTCTATAAACCAATGTATTTTTTGAAAAAGGAACGCTAACGAAATTTTAAAAAAAATGTCTACTCGAAGAACTTTTTCAAGAATTCTATAAACTAATGTATTTTTTGAAAAAGGAACGCTAACGAAATTTTAAAAAAAATGTCTACTCGAAGAACTTTTTCAAGAATTCTATAAACCAATGTATTTTTTGAAAAAGGAACGCTAACGAAATTTTAAAAAAAATGTCTACTCGAAGAACTTTTTCAAGAATTCTATAAACCAATGTATTTTTTGAAAAAGGAACGCTAACGAAATTTAAAAAAAAATGTCTACTCGAAGAACTTTTTCAAGAATTCTATAAACCAATGTATTTTTTGAAAAAGGAACGCTAACGAAATTTTAAAAAAAATGTCTACTCGAAGAACTTTTTCAAGAATTCTATAAACCAATGTATTTTTTGAAAAAGGAACGCTAACGAAATTTTAAAAAAAATGTCTACTCGAAGAACTTTTTCAAGAATTCTATAAACCAATGTATTTTTTGAAAAAGGAACGCTAACGAAATTTTTTAAAAAATGTCTACTCGAAAAACTTTTTCAAGAATTCTATAAACCAATGTATTTTTTGAAAAAGGAACGCTAACGAAATTTTTTAAAAAATGTCTACTCGAAAAACTTTTTCAAGAATTCTATAAACCAATGTATTTTTTGAAAAAGGAACGCTAACGAAATTTTAAAAAAAATGTCTACTCGAAGAACTTTTTCAAGAATTCTATAAACCAATGTATTTTTTGAAAAAGGAACGCTAACGAAATTTTAAAAAAAATGTCTACTCGAAGAACTTTTTCAAGAATTCTATAAACCAATGTATTTTTTGAAAAAGGAACGCTAACGAAATTTTTTAAAAAATGTCTACTCGAAAAACTTTTTCAAGAATTCTATAAACCAATGTATTTTTTGAAAAAGGAACGCTAACGAAATTTTTTAAAAAATGTCTACTCGAAAAACTTTTTCAAGAATTCTATAAACCAATGTATTTTTTGAAAAAGGAACGCTAACGAAATTTTAAAAAAAATGTCTACTCGAAGAACTTTTTCAAGAATTCTATAAACTAATGTATTTTTTGAAAAAGGAACGCTAACGAAATTTTAAAAAAAATGTCTACTCGAAGAACTTTTTCAAGAATTCTATAAACCAATGTATTTTTTGAAAAAGGAACGCTAACGAAATTTTTTAAAAAATGTCTACTCGAAAAACTTTTTCAAGAATTCTATAAACCAATGTATTTTTTGAAAAAGGAACGCTAACGAAATTTTAAAAAAAATGTCTACTCGAAGAACTTTTTCAAGAATTCTATAAACCAATGTATTTTTTGAAAAAGGAACGCTAACGAAATTTTAAAAAAAATGTCTACTCGAAGAACTTTTTCAAGAATTCTATAAACTAATGTATTTTTTGAAAAAGGAACGCTAACGAAATTTTTAAAAAAATGTCTACTCGAAGAACTTTTTCAAGAATTCTATAAACCAATGTATTTTTTGAAAAAGGAACGCTAACGAAATTTTTTAAAAAATGTCTACTCGAAAAACTTTTTCAAGAATTCTATAAACCAATGTATTTTTTGAAAAAGGAACGCTAACGAAATTTTAAAAAAAATGTCTACTCGAAGAACTTTTTCAAGAATTCTATAAACCAATGTATTTTTTGAAAAAGGAACGCTAACGAAATTTTAAAAAAAATGTCTACTCGAAGAACTTTTTCAAGAATTCTATAAACCAATGTATTTTTTGAAAAAGGAACGCTAACGAAATTTTAAAAAAAATGTCTACTCGAAGAACTTTTTCAAGAATTCTATAAACCAATGTATTTTTTGAAAAAGGAACGCTAACGAAATTTTAAAAAAAATGTCTACTCGAAGAACTTTTTCAAGAATTCTATAAACTAATGTATTTTTTGAAAAAGGAACGCTAACGAAATTTTAAAAAAAATGTCTACTCGAAGAACTTTTTCAAGAATTCTATAAACTAATGTTGTATTTTTTGAAAAAGGAACGCTAACAAAATTTTTTTAAAAATGTCTACTCAAAGAACTTTTTCAAGAATTCTATAACAAACTAATGCTGTATATTTTTTTTAAATAGGAACGCGAACTAAAGTAAAAAAAAAAATCCTGTGGTTGCGATAAAGAATGAAACGATTTAAAACTGGAATTAAGAGAATAATATAACCAAATAGCCGTTCTCGGATTCGGACAAAATCGGTTTTGCTATTGATCCGGTATGCCTTTTTCTTTCCGACACGCCAAACAAAGCATGGTGGCACCATGAGAGATATTGCTGGACTACTCTTCATATTAGAGATAGTGATGTATTGGCATGTTGGCATGGAAACCAGGCATGACCCCCTCCCTCTTTTACACACACGGCCCTCCAGGGTGATCATCCGATGAAGGCTTTGTTAAAAGATCTGAAGCAGTTTTTCGAATGGAAACAGTTCTTGTACGGATCTAAACTAGGATGAATGCAAGTAGGTGTCTGTTAACGGCTTTCAGGTTATTTAGACCTAAGAACATGAAATTTGGAAGGTTTTGTTGGAAAAAGAGACAAGCGTACATGTTTGCATTTGTGTGCGTGTATATCTGTTTTTATGTGTGTGTTTGTTTGCGTGCGTTGCATGTATGCATCTCTGCTAACGACGTTTGGGTTATTAGACCTAGGAACATGCCATTCTGTCGGTTTTGTTATATAGAACATGAAAATTGTCAGGAATGATCACTTTACTTGTGCACACTCCCAAATTGGGGCCTCACCACCGGATGTAGTTTACAATCATATGTGACAAGGATAGTGACTTCTTTGTGAGAGCTGGGGTCCCTCACATTTAAAAGCCTTGCACCAGATTTCTGTTGGCCTCTAAAGGAAACACGTAATATTGAAAATACTGCACCTCAGATGCCGGACGTGTCAGAGAGACAGGTTGTTTGGGAATTCATAGGTCAGTGTCAGATCAATCCAGTTGACAGGTGCATGAAATGGGGTTAAAGACCAAATCAGCTGTCGCATGAGACATGTCGAAACTAGGAACAACAATGACTGTATTATCTCTCCATCTGTTTCTTTTACTGATGTATATTGTGTCTCTTTCTCTCTCTCGATTTTATTGTAGCGAGAGAGATTTTGAAACAGTTTGGGTTTTGCTTTGGTACGAAGCGGTCGGTCGTACGCTCTTGCCCAACTCAGCCGACTTTCGAGTAATTACGTTTGTTCGGAATTGAAATGAATAAATTTATATATAAATGGATGTTCCCTCATTACAAGCATTCATTTCCAGCAATGGTCTCAGCCAGATGGTTAATTCTCAGGAGAGAATTAATTTAAGCCAGAATAAATGACACCGCCAAAGACTCAAGCCTGACGACGGATCAACGCCTTTTGTTTAAAGGGAAATGTAATGATCGTTAAGTCCGAGGCGCCGTGCCCAAGATGTAACAGCCCTTCTAGAGAGACACCAATAAGCGATAGTACCACACATCTACCTAAGACCAGTTTAAGGAGGTGATAGGGTTTGGAAGTAGGGTAGGTAGGAAAACAAATAGAAATGAAAATTGCCAGGGGGGGGGGATCATATTTCTGTTAAATTTGAAAAAAAAAGCTGTTTCTATGCCTTATTTACCCTAACCCCTACCCTAACCCTTTCTGCAATACCTTATTTATCCAGCAGCTTTCACTTATAAATGTCCAATACTATTTGTTTTACTGCCATTCAATGATGTGCGGGGGGCACTTTGGTGATGGTCTCATCAGTAAGAGGTGTAATCCTGAATGGGCTTTATACTCACTGGATCTTAACCCTCTAGATTTTTAACCGTGCGGTTATTTCAATCCGCAGACTTGAACTGAAGACGGCCATCACAGGCGAAAGCAGGTTTGCTCCAATTGCGCACGTCATTAAACTGCGATCAAATAAAGACTGTTGGCCATTCATGAGTGAAACTTGGTGGACAAGTCAGGCATAAACTGAAGTTTATTTGTACGAAATATGGTTAGATTGCAGAAATAATTTAATTTTATTTACGATTCTATGGATCGCATTTTGTTTTTGTTTTTTTTTGGGGGGGGGTCTTTCTATATTTAATCCATAGTTGAAAAGAGGCTGTCTGAAGATACCGGCTACCCGGCTTAAAATGCACCAAACTTTGATGTTATTGTTTTTTTCCTTTCCCTTTGCGTAACTCAATCATATTCTGCAAAACTAATGAAAACAAAACAATATTTTTCCTCTACAAAACCAAACAACCCGAAAAGGGTTGATATGCCGTAAAACAAAACAACAAAACCAAACACCATGAATAAATATTTGAAGATATAAAGAACTTGAAGCATAAAACTTAACAAAATGACCGGATTCGGCATTAAATAACCCGAAAAGGGTTGATATGCCGTAAAACAAAACAACCAAACCAAATACCATGAATAAATATTTGAAGATATAAAGAACTTGAAGCATAAAAACTTTTACCAAAATGACCGGATTCAGCATTAAATAACCCAAAAAGGGTTGATATGCCGTAAAACAAAACAACCAAACCAAATACCATGAATAAATATTTGAAGATATAAAGAACTTGAAGCATAAAAACTTACACCAAAATGACCTGAAAAAGGTTGATATGCCGTAAAACAAAACCAAGCCAAAGGGAGATGTGTGGGTTCATACCTTTCTCAAGGGTATTAGTGCAATTAATGGTGTAGCCCCAACAGGATTCAAACCCAACACGTTGACCCCACAGTCTGCACTTATGACTGTAAAACCATGCCAGTCTCTCGACGACCGTCGACCCCTGAAACACAGGTGTGCCGTGGTCTTCTTCTCCTTCACTTTCTGATCTGGCCGTCTCGTCTCCCGTATTGGGGATTGCCGAGGGCGCGTGCACTGCTTTACAAGTTGTGTATAAACACAAAAGCTACGCAGACAAGTTGCGTTCTTGGTGTTTGTGTTTGTGTGTGTGATACCGTCGTCATGGAAAAGGACCCTCAAACATTGATAGTTGTCCGGTTATGTCGGACCAGAGACAACCTTTGTCCGATGCTGTTAAATTTGAAAAACACTATGTTTCTAAAATTACATCAAACGTGGAACTAGATTAAAAGCTGCCTAGACAGCTGGTTATTTTTTGCTAGAACCGTATATGACTTGTAGAATTTTGATTGTAAAAAGGATGGCGTGTTTTTGTAAAGCTGTGCGTGCTTTAATTTTGTGTGGTACTTGTAATCATTGCGTACACGAGAAGTACAGTAGGTTGAGGGAGGATAACAAGTTTGTGAAGTTAAGGGCATGCGTTGCATGGAGAGAAATTATATCAGAATGAGGGAGGATAACCAGTTTGTGAGGTTGTTTAAACGTTTTGTTACCTCGGTGATACCATTGGAGCACTGTTTGCAGCAAGTGCTGGTGTGATTGCGAAAATGGATGGAATAGGTTCAGGGAACTTCTGCCATTACTAACCAGCAGAGCGTTACTACTGTCGCCCAAGGGAAGAGTCTGTTAGACATGTGTACGCAGTGTGATGATGTATGAAAGTGAAACCTGACCAGTGAGGGTTGAGGACATGCGTTGCATGGAGAGAAATTATATGAGAATGATACGATGAATGTGTAATTTGAGTCTTAAAGACAGGCTTAGATCTGATGACCTCGGAGGAAAGATTAAATCTGGACAGTATATGAAGAGATCCATGCAAAACAGGAGACTAGTGGTATGGCCATGTTGAAAGAATGGTTGAGAGTTCTTGGGTTAGTAGATGTAGAACAGTTGAGGTGGCAGGTTCAGTTCACAGGGGAAGGCCAAGGAAAACATGGGAGGAAGTGATAAAAATGGACTTGAGAGAAAGATGGATAAATAAAGTCCTGTCCAGAGATAGTTTAATTTGGGAGTCAATTTCTTAAAGCCGTCCAACACATGCCAGCATGTAAAACGGACGTTAAACAAAATATGATGATGAATTAGTCATCGTTAAATTGACTTATCGACGAAAAAAAAAATGTCTGCTTTTCCCTCTGTTGTTTAACTTTAATGGAATATTTGAATGTCTATGTATCTCATATAGAGATCAAGTGTTAACCCCAGGAAGGAGCCCTTTGATTTCTGAGAACTTCGACTGAAGTAAAATGAAACAAAAAAAAAACGTTAAACAAAATATAATGAATTCGTTATCGTTAAATTGACTTGTCAAAGCATGAAAAAAAAAAATAGTAGAACAGTTGAGGTAACAGGTTCAGCTCAAAGAGAAGGCCAATGAAAACATTGGAGAAAGTGATAAGAATGGATTTAAGAGAAAGAGAGATAAATAAAGACCTGTCCAGAGATAGGAAGTCGATTTTTAAAAGCCGTGTATATATTACTAGAATACCTGTCCTGCTGGTACCTGATGTGACATTCACCTTGTGTCATGTATATCCCGATCAGGGGAGATGACGACGTTAGTTCCTGCAGTTATTTTGGTTGCGTAGAGGTTTCGCCATCCTTCGCTTGGTATTCCGAAATGGTCACCCATCTGGTACTGACCAAGCTCAACGTTGCTTAACTTCGGTGATCTAACGAGAACCGGTGTGCATCGGCCCAGATGTAACGAGCATTCTCGATGTATGGGTGGATGATGGCTTTGTAAAGATATAGGATACTGTCAGGTGTGAGAAGTTTTCTAGCATGGTAAAGGGAGCCTACCTTCTTTGCAGCAGTATTATGGATCGCCTTGAAGAAGGCCCATTTATTCTTATTTTTATTTTCGATAACTTTGCTGGTGTAATCTTGGATCCGTTTTTATTTAGTGAGAATTAATTAACTAACAGGCCGCGCGTATGTGACTTGATGTGGCGAGTGTAAAATGCAATAAATTTGGGCAATTTGGGGCATTTTTACCCCCCCCCCCCCTTTGACCCCCTGGGGGCGCAAACCAGAATTTTTCTGAGGTCAAGGATGCTCATTTTATATCCAGAAGAATTGCCTCTACATTTTGGCCAAGTTTCAGAGAAATTGAATGGATTGATCAAACGTTATGGGAGAAAAGGGTCATTTTTTGCCATTTTGGGGGCTTTTGCCCCCCTGGGGGCGCGAACCAGATTTTTTTCTATTAGGAACAATTGCCTCCATATTGTGGCAAAGTTTCAGAGAAATTGAATAGATGGATGAAAAGTTATGAGGCAAAAAATGTCATTTTTTGCCATTTTGGGGCCTTTTGACCCCCTGGGAGGCTAACAAGATTATTTTTTTACTATTATTATTACTATTATTACTAGTGGGACCCGTGTAAATTACACGAAATGCTGTTTTCAATACTAATTATCTTGTTCCTAACCTATACATGTTTGAATAAAATATAAGATTTGACTTGTATATTTATTTAAAAAAATGAACAATACATGAAACACTTTACAAAACTTCTTTATATACAATATTTCTAGTGAAGGTAATATTTCGACGACTAAACCTTACTTTGTAAATGTTTTCGATTAAATTAAATTTGCCTCCAATTCATGAGTAGCATACAAAGATTCGGAAGGTCGTTGTTTTTGATGTTAGCGTGACACACAAAATAACACACACGCTATCGTATTAATGTGTGTTTTCCGGGTTGTCCCCTCCTTACCTCCTTCCTCCCCCTTCGATATAGAATAAAAAAATAGAGGTTGGTTGGGATCGAACTATAAACCAGTCGGTCCGACGTCAAAATCCTACGTCGTTAACCGTTGGCCAAAGGGAAATACTTGAAAATATTACGAAAATTAGGTGACTTTAATGCTTTTCCAAATCTAGCTGCGGCACGCATGTGCAGAGCTTTTGACGTAAGCGTGACACACGAACACACACGCTATCGTATTAATATATAGATAATAATACTAATATATATATATATATATATATATATATATACATACATATATATATATTATGTTTTATTTCGTTGATCTCAACTCACTTTATATGTAGATATAGAAAATGTTTAAGTATTTATTCATGGTGTTTGGTTGAGTGAAAGGGGAGAAGGGAGAGAGAGGGGAGGAGAGGGGAGGGAAATTGTTTTTTGTTTTGGATTTTGCAGAACATGATTGAGTTTTGCAAAGAAAAAAAAAACAATAAAACATCAATGTTTGGTGTATTTTGAGTCAGGAAGTCGATAACTTCAGACAGCCTTCGATGTAGAAAAAAAAAAATCTTACAGGTTGGCTGGGACTGAACTATAAACCAGTCGGGCCGACGTCAAAAGCCAAGTCACTAACCGTTGCGCCAAAGGGAAATACTTGAAAATATTACGAAAATTAAGTGACTTGAATGCTTTTCCAAATTTTCATGCGCAGAAATTTTGATGTAAGCGTGACACACGGACACACACGCTATCGCGTTAAGATATAGATAATTACTCTTATTATTATAATTATAATTATCAACAGCAGTTAATCCCTATAAACTGAAATTCTATTCTCTGGCACTAAGATAATCCTAGTTAATCCTAATCTCTTTAATTCAATTTCTTTTTTTTTTTCAAGGAGAGAGTGGAGGGGTGGAAGTTAATACCTAAGGATTGCTCTTCCTTTTTCCCTCCTCAGAGGGAAGAGGTGTCGGGGGGGGGGGGGGGGATACAAAAATATTTGTTCGCTTGAGTCGAACGTGTCTGTTTATGTCGACATGATCTATGGTTTACCGGGTTACGGCTAGGGGTATGCATTTTGTTGCACCGACGTTGCAATAAACTGTAAGAAGGATTGATTATGTTTTGGTTTACGGCATTTCAACCATCCATGGGTCATTTATTGCCGAATAAAATTGTCGGATAGAATCCTAACCCTAATCAGACCCCCAAAAATTGAAAAATATTGCTTTCACTAGAAGCAGCCCGGTAAAACGCTTCCAACGAGCACCTAACCAATGTTATGTGATTATTGTACGTTAAAATATGCCAGAAATTGTGTCTTTGGCCTCAGATACCCAAATATATGCGCCCAGGCCCTCAGAAATTAAATTTTTTTAATAATATGACTTTCAGTAGAAGCAGCCTGGTAATACACTTTAAACAAGCCCTTAACCAATGTTATGTGATTATTGTATGTTAAGATATGCCTGAAAATGTGTTTTAGCCCTCAAATGCTCAAATATGATAATTTGGGCCCAGACCCTAAAAAATTGAAAATTTGTAAAAATATTTCTATCATTAGAAGCGGCTCAGTAATACGCTTCAAACAAGCCCTTAACCAATGTTATATGATTATTGTACGTTAAGATATGCCTGAAAATGTATTATAACCTCAAATGCCCAAATATGATAATTTCGGCCCAGACCCCAAAAATTGAAAATTTGTAAAAATATTTCTATCATTAGAAGCGGCTCGGTAATACGCTTCAAACGAGCCCTTAACCAATGTTATATGATTATTGTACGTTAAGATATGCCTGAAAATGTATTATAACCTCAAATGCCCAAATATGATAATTTCGGCCCAGACCCCAAAAATTGAAAATTTGTAAAAATATTTCTATCATTAGAAGCGGCTCGGTAATACGCTTCAAACGAGCCCTTAACCAATGTTATATGATTATTGTACGTTAAGATATGCCTGAAAATGTATTATAACCTCAAATGCCCAAATATGATAATTTCGGCCCAGACCCCAAAAATTGAAAATTTGTAAAAATATTTCTATCATTAGAAGCGGCTCGGTAATACGCTTCAAACGAGCCCTTAACCAATGTTATATGATTATTGTACGTTAAGATATGCCTGAAAATGTATTATAACCTCAAATGTCCAAATATGATAATTTCGGCCCAGACCCCAAAAATTGAAAATTTGTAAAAATATTTCAACCATTAGAAGCGGCTCGGTAATACGCTTCAAACGAGCCCTCAACCAATGTTATGTGATTATTGTACGTTAAGATATGCCTGAAAATGTATTATAACATCAAATCCCCAAATATGATAATTTCGGCCCAGACCCCAAAAATTGAAAATTTGTAAAAATATTTCAATCATTAGAAGCGGCTCGGTAATACGCTTCAAACGAGCCCTTAACCAATGTTATGTGATTATTGTACGTTAAGATATGCCTGAAAATGTATTATAACCTCAAATGCCCAAATATGATTATTTCGGCCCAGACCCCAAAAATTGAAAATTTGTAAAAATATTTCAACCATTAGAAGCGGCTCGGTAATACGCTTCAAACGAGCCCTCAACCAATGTTATGTGATTATTGTACGTTAAGATATGCCTGAAAATGTATTATAACCTCAAATCCCCAAATATGATAATTTCGGCCCAGACCCCAAAAAATTGAAAATTTGTAAAAATATTTCAATCACTAGAAGCGGCTCGGTAATACGCTCCAAACGAGCCCTTAACCAATGTTAGGTGATTATTGTATGTTAAGATATGCCTGAAAATGTATTATAACCTCAAATGCCCAAATATGATTATTTCGGCCCAGACCCCAAAAATTGAAAATTTGTAAAAATATTTCAATCAGTAGAAGCGGCTCGGTAATACGCTCCAAACGAGCCCTTAACCAATGTTATGTGATTATTGTATGTTAAGATATGCCTGAAAATGTATTATAACCTCAAATGCCCAAATATGATTATTTCGGCCCAGACCCCAAAAAATTGAAAATTTGTAAAAATATTTCAATCACTAGAAGCGGCTCGGTAATACGCTTCAAACGAGCCCTTAACCAATATTAGGTGATTATTTTCAACCAAGATATTGAATTTATTTCCATATTCTACAATCTGGGCGCACTGTGTATAGGTTGGATAATTATTTTTATTTTTTCTTAAATTTTATCGAGGAGTCTAATTTTTTTTTTAATGAAGTTAGAGGAAATTGCCTGCGTCAGTGTTTTGGGAAAACCGTATATTTAGATTCTAGACGATCTGTGTGGATTACATCTGGCTGAGAAACTAGAAATCGCATATTTCTCTTCACATAGAAACAGATGAATTCTGGTAGAAGGACATGGGTCGTCCTATGGCACCAGCTCCTTGTCTTCATCTTTGTTGACTTTCTCCTTCACGTGTTCTTCAAATTTTATTTAGCCACAGACAGAGGATAAGATTTACTTTAGGATAGCTACTATAAAGTAACCCACTAAAAAATAAGGTGTGTCTAAACGCTTAGTTAAACCTAAAATAGTCAGTCAGCTGTTATAAGAACACAAGGTTGATAGGGATTAAAATTAAAAGGAAGAAGGGGCGAGAGATAGGAAGAAGAAAGAGAGGAGGTAACTATTTTTTATGATTTTTTTAAATTTATGTATTTATTTGCTTCAATCATTTATTCAACCGGAAATTAGAGTTGGGCGGTTTTGAAATGTTGGTTTCGGTATCGGTTTCGGTTTTTTTCCCCTTAAAACCTCGGTTTACGGGTCGGTTTTTCGTTTCTTTTGAAAAAAAATTTTTTACTATGGAAACTATTCATTTTCTTGTGTGATGATTAGTTATTATTCAACGTTTAGTTGAATTATGTCACTGTTTCGATAATTTTGTGACTGAATCATTCTCCATGATATGAATCATATAAGTTTTAAGGTGTTGACTGTTGTAATCAAAGTTCTGATACCTTTTCAACAGTTAACTCGTTAAAACAGTGACCAAAGATTCATGAAAGATTTTTGAAGAATAAAACTGAGTTTGAATATACATTTTATCCAATTCTTTAACCCATCAGAAGCTAAAATATAACTCGAATAAAGTGATACTAGCATTGGCAACTACTTTTTTTCTTTTTAAATGTTTATACTCGCTCACTACTTTTCGTTTATTTACTTTTACAACAAGTATTTTTTTTTAATTTCATTTTAATAACTTATTTTTTAGATAACTCTGAAACAAACATAAATAATTATTTTACAATTTTGAGTTGAATCAAGTAGATTTTCGACATCATACGGAACGCGTTTGATTTTTTCTTTTTCATTTGAAAATAGTTTATGCTAAAAATACGATGTCATGTTGTCTGTCGTATTTCTCTTTTTTTTCATTTGAAAATTCAAAATGTTAATGATAAACAAACTGTAAACAAAGATTTCTTCCTACAAGTCAATTAAATGTTTTTATCATATATTTGTTCAATCTGTCCTCTTACTAATATAACATTTTTTGGTAATGTTCAATTTTATTCAAATCGGAAAATCTTTTCAACCGTGTTTCCTTGTATATGGTAACTTACTGTAGTAAAAACACAATATCGAACGTAAAAAGGTAAAGGTAAAGGTCGCATAGCCTGGACGCGCACGAGTGTCGTTGCCGACATCGCACACTGCCCATGGCTGTAGCGGCGGTGATTTGTTAAGAATCACCGTGTCTAGGGCACAGCATATCGAAGGCAGAGCCCATCCCTCTCCTTCCGCTGCCTTGAACCTTCCCTGAGTTTTAGTCAGGTACCCATTTACTGCTGGGTGGACAGAGGGAGTTTTCAGACTTGAAAATTCGCATGCCGTGAGTGGGATCGAACCCGGGTCGTCCAGCCCAAGGACAAGTGCTATAACCACTAGTCCACAGGCCCTCCCTCAATACTGAACAGTTACGGTTTAAAAAAAAAAAAACCGATTCGGTATTCGGTATAGAGACGAAACCGAAAAACCGCTGTCTTTCGGTAAAACCGCGGTTTTTCGGTAAAACCGCCCATCTCTACCGGAAATGTCTCTTTGTTTATCCACCTAAATAAATACTCCATGTTGTTTAACCGACCGACTGACTGACCGGTGTTGGCTTAAATATTAAGGATACGGTAAACTTGAGTAAATGAACTATTTACTTTCATATAAATATTTAACAAGTTCTTTAATAAACAAATTAAGTCGAATGACTAATGTGATGGAACTGAAACGTATATGAATTCCATAATTATCTCCCCTGGGACTTCCATCAAACTTAGTTATTGATGTGCTGCGGGAATTTGTCAATGATTTGTCCAATTTCTTTTTCCTGCGTATCAATTCCCGTGTCATACAATACTGACTTCACGCGTTTAAGTAATCAGTCTCGCTTTTAAGTACCTGATAATATTTTGTAATAAATCAGTCCAGACGCCGGCTGCCACAGGTGGGCCGTTAGAGACAGTTCGTTGCTGCCGACCCAAGGCGATCCATAATACAGGCCTGGCAAACATGCGACTAGGGGTCCACGACTGGGGATGGGCGAACATGTGAAGACCAAAATTATTATTATTATTAAATGATAATTACCTAGAAAAATTTTTAGTAAGAAATTTCTTAGTAATGTCCAGTAATTAGCAACTGTACATATTGATTTATTTTCATCAAAATTTTGTTTACTGGTTTAACAAAAATGGATACCGATAGATGGAATCGCGTTTTTGTTTTTAATTTTTGATTTAATAAAAACTGGATGGATTTGCGTAATCTTTTCTGTTCAGTCTTCTTTTCAGCTACCACGTAAGTACATAACAAAGTTTTATACATTTCTTTAGCTATTTTTTTTTTTAAAAGAGAGGTCTAACATGTCATTCTTAAACAACAAAAGCACCAAATTAACAAACAAAATAAAAAAACAAAACTAAATTAAAAAAATAACATTGGGACGCAAGCACACAAACAGAGAGAGAGAGGGGAAGAAAGAGAGAGAGAGGGAAAGAGAGAGAGGGGGAAAGAGAGAGAGGGGGAAAGAGAGAGAGGCGGAAAGAGAGAGGGGGGGGAAGAGAGAGGGGGGGGGAAAGAGAGAGAGGGGGAAAGAGAGAGAGGGGGAAAGAGAGAGAGGGGGAAAGAGAGAGAGGGGGAAAGAGAGAGAGGGGGAAAGAGAGAGAGGGGGAAAGAGAGAGAGGGGGAAAGAGAGAGAGGGGGAAAGAGAGAGAGGGGGAAAGAGAGAGAGGGGGAAAGAGAGAGGGGGAAATAGAGAGAGGGGGAAAGAGAGAGAGGGGGAAAGAGAGAGAGGGGGAAAGAGAGAGGGGGAAAGAGAGAGGGGGAAAGAGAGAGGGGGAAAGAGAGAGGGGGAAAGAGAGAGGGGGAAAGAGAGAGGGGGAAAGAGAGAGAGAGGAGGGGGAAAGAGAGAGAGAGGAGGGGGAAAGAGAGAGAGGGGAGGGGGAAAGCGAGAGAGGGGAGGGGGAAAGAGAGAGGAGGGGGAAAGAGAGAGGAGGGGGAAAGAGAGAGGAGGGGGAAAGAGAGAGGAGGGGGAAAGAGAGGGGGGGAAGAGAGGGGGGAAGAGGGGGGGGGGAAGAGAGAGGGGGGAAGAGAGAGGGGGGAAGAGAGAGGGAGAAAGAGAGAGAGGGAGAAAGAGAGAGAGGGAGAAAGAGAGAGAGAGGGAGAAAGAGAGAGAGAGGGAGAAAGAGAGAGAGAGAGAGAGGGGAAAAGAGAGAGGGAAAGCTACCACGTAAGTACATAACAAAGTTTATACATTTCTTTAGCTATTTTTTTTTTAAAGTACAGAAACACCGAATATGTCGGGGGGGGGGGGGAGGCGAAATAGCAGAAGCACCGAAATTTCTTAAGAAATAAGCATTTTCTTCATCTTCTGTAAAAAAAAACAAATTTTATATGTAAAAAATATCACAAATTTTGTAAAAGTTATCAAAATTGTTTTTTCCGAACATTATTTTGTTCACAAAGTATTTGATTTTGTAAAATATTGAATTAGCTTTCCGATTGTATTATTTCATTATTATTTCTGTAATCAAGCAGTCAATATAAACAAATTGACTTATGTTTTTTTTGAAATATCAAAAATGTGAATGAAGTGATTTTTTTTGTGAATTTCAAACACGCATCCCGTATAACACTTAAATATTTTTGGTGCTTTGTCACATTAGGACCCGAGCTGACTTTGACCCCATCGTTAGTGTTAGGGTCAAAGTGGGTTTTTTTTTTTGATTCATGAAGTGTTTCCTCGGGTGCCGCTAAGGTTCATTATAATCTACTTTTCGTTATGTGATCTAAACCTCATATTGCAACCAACACACTACAACAGAACAGATACTACAATACGCCCCACTTTCTAAAAAGGAGGAGGTAATACCTGGGAGGATAGTATCATGAAAACGGAACAGATACTAACCCCCCCCCCCTCCCCAATAAAATAGAAGGCAATGTCTCGGAGGATTGTCTCATGACAACAGGACAGATAACACACCACACCCACCCCCTAAAAAGGAGGAGGTAATCCCTGGGAGGATGGTATCATGACAACAGAACATATATTAGAGCCCCACCCCCACCCCAAAAAATAGAAGGCAATGCCTCTGAGGATTGTCTCATAACAACAGGACAGATAAAACTACACCCCCCCCCCAAAAAAAAAAGGAGGAGGTAATGTCTGGGAGGATGGTATCATGACAACAGAACAGATACTACACTAACTCCTCCCAAAAAAGGTCATCTCTGGGAGGATGGTTTCATGACACAATAGATATTAAGATATTACACTAAAGAGGGTGACCGTTGTCACTCACTTCTCCATGTGAGATCTTCATGAGATCTCGTTACACGACACGAGTTCGGTCCAGTTGTGTTTTGTTTTTATTTAGCTACGTATTTATTAGAAGTTTCAAAGAAATGAATTATGTAAATTGCAAAACCCGTCTGGTGTCTGAACGAGTTTTTGTAA
Organism: Sepiola atlantica; assembly: GCA_963556195.1. NCBI lineage: Eukaryota > Metazoa > Mollusca > Cephalopoda > Sepiida > Sepiolidae > Sepiola > Sepiola atlantica. The sequence goes on along the minus strand of OY744549.1, from coordinate 57,250,162 downwards.
CAGTATATAAGGAAGTTGAAAGAGTATTATATTAATTAAGATTCTTAACACATTGTGTGTTCGAATCGCAGTCTCGTCTTGAAATTTCGTTCTTCTTTGTTTATTATATGTTATCTAATTTTATTTAATGTTATTTAATCTAAATTAATTAATCAATAGTTTTCTAATTCTAAAGGTATACAAAGATTATGAACGCTGACTTGAAAAAAATAATTAAATAGTAATTACCCGCTCCCTCCGCCCCGTTTACAAAAATTCTCGCCGACGGAAAGACAGACAAACAAAGTGCTCGTTATATTATAAGTTTGTTGATGGGCCTCGCGTTTAATCCTAGAAGTAAATTTGCGACAGATAAAATTACTATTTTTTTTTAACATTTCACCCCAAACAAGGCAGGCCGCCACTGTAGACGTAAGGGGCTACTGAGAATTAGGGTGTAAGTTTTCGGGGTCATCCTAAGTTGGGAGCTGTGCAGCGACATGTCTGTTTACATTAGTTTTAAATTTATGAACGCTGGACTTCTTGCCCAACGGTTCGACTTAAACTCCACTTCGGACAAAAGCCACCCTTGATCATGTCCTGGATATCATCAAAAGCTTTGACAGCTGTGTTTAATTAATTGTATGGATAATTTTTATTAATATCACCTTATCGGAAAAGATTGTAAAGGACCGGAAGGATTAGTCAGCAATTTATTTTTCCAAAATGGTCACCCATTTACTAATGGCTGGGATATGCCTTGCTTAACTTAATTTACAACAAAACACCTTGTCTTAACAACGTAATGAAAATAAAGAATTATAATGTGAAAAAAAATCCTCTCAAAATGACGTCACTTCTGAAAGGATGACTTTGCAATTTTAACAGTACTTGCCATTCAAAGTATGGTTTAAAAACAGGCTGGTTTCTGAATAAAATGTGTTTAATTAATTGTATGAATAATTTTTATTAATATTACTTAATCGAAAAATATTGTAAATACATATGTAAATTTGATAATAGCAGTTATAAGTGTATATTTGTAAATATGAATTTATTAGAAGTTTAAAAGAAATCAATTATGTAAATTGCAAAACTCGTCCGGTGTCTCAGCGTGTTTTTGTAACAGTATATAAGGAAGTTGAAAAGGTATTATATTAAATAAGATTCTTAACACGTTTTCTGTTCTAATCGCAGTCTCGTCTTGAAATTTCTTTCTACTTTATTTATAGATTAAGATTAAGATTATTTAATGTTATTTAATCTAAATTAAGTAATTAATGGCTTGCTAACCTAGTTCTAAAGTTCATCAAATATTATCACCGCTGACTTGAAAAAAATTAGATAATAATTACCAGTCCCCTCCCCTCCCCCCTCTTACATTTACAAAAATTCTCGCCGACGGACATATTATAAGTTTGTTGATGTGCCTCACATTTAATCCTAGAAGTAAATTTGCGACAGATAAAATTACTATTTTTTTTTAACATATTTCACCCCAAACAAGGCAGGCCGCCACTGTAGACATAAGGGGTCACTGAGAATTAGGGTGTAGGTTTTCAGGGTCATTCTAAGTTGGGGGCTGTGCAGCGAGATGCCTGTTTACATTAGTTTTAAATTTCTGCATGTCGATACAGGGTGGGGAAACAGGAAGCAGGGAAGGAGTTCCAGAGGCCGCAGCACGACGAAAGAAGCTATTGGAGTAGAAAGCTCTCCAGCATCTGGGGACCTCCACAGTGAATGGATGGGATTTTGCTGATTGTCGAGTTGGTCGAGTGTATTTACGTCGAGGGGGCACCAGGGCAGAAAGTTAATCGGAGCACATTCCATTGAAGTACTTGTAAAACAGACACAAGGATGCAACATTGCAGCGATGGGACAGTGGCTGGAGGTAAATTATTCATCATGCTACACTCCCCATTGATCTCATGATCATCACACAAACAGCAGAGTGGGGGCGGCCTCCTGTTGTGAGCACCAGGATTGGCGAGTCAAAAGATATAAGGTGCTACTCGGACTCCTTATTTTAAATTCTCCCAATATTCAGACTCTCTGTCGGAGACTAAAAAATCCGACTTCGACTCCTAGCATTCTTATGAGTCCAACTCCGACTAAAACTTCCGACTAAGGGGTACAGAAATAAATTATACACACACACACACATATATATATATATATATATATATATATATATATATTTTTAAAAGTCACACATTGGAAACGTTGGCGGAATGGCAATAATAAAGAGAATATTTTTTATATGTACTTTCGGTAATAAATAATTTATTTTAAAAACAAATAATTAGCGTTGTGAAGGTTTTCTAAATATTTTATAAAAAATATTCTCTTTATTATTGCCATTCCGCCAACGTTTCCAATGTGTGACTTTTCAAAATACCTTTCCCACATAACCACGTGATGCACACAGCCATATCAACATTTTCGTCCATGAAATCAAGACGAATTTCAACCTGACTGCGATAATTTTGTCCCAGTCAGGAAGAAAAGAAAAAAAAATGAAGAAAAAGAAGAAAAAAATATGCTTATTCTTCTGAAGATGGTATATATTACCGAAAGTACTCAAGTTCAAAAAAAAAATGTTTTTAAGGTAAATAATTTATTTTAAAAACAAATAATTTGCGTTGTAAAGGTTTTCTAAATATTTTATAAAAATATTCTCTTTATTATATATATATATATATATTCCATGATAAATGCCAGTATACTGAAATCATATGCCCTACGGGTATGTGAGCACAACAGGGCTATGTATTTTACTGGTAGGAATTTTTCTTCAGCGCACCTCACACACTTCATCCACTCATGCATAGAGATTTATACTGTAGTGATGTGATAATGAAATGGTTTGGTTGATATGTAGTCATACCCTTAATGACAATAAAAGTGTAAAAATTTGTGAATTTCCTTTCTTTTGTACATTTAGTGTATATGAATTTTCATCTTAACCCTATTAAGGGCATATGATTTCAGTATACTGGCATTTTTCATGGAATGTCACTACTTTTGTAAAGGCTATGCCTCAATACAATGGTCATTTTAAAGGTTTTTTGGAATTTTCTGGAAAACTAAGGTATATGGTAAACTGAAATTAAAATGCCATCAACTAGACCCTAGAACCTCTATCTTTGCCCAAAATCAGCTGAATCCATCAAATAGTTGATGAGATACAGGGTGGCAGATACGTACGTACGTACACACAGATAACATGATTTCATGATTGAACTTTCTGGATCTCTGGGTTGCCTTGACTAATGATGCTGAAATTCTACACACTTATAGCACCTATCAAATAAAAATTTTGTGCAAAGTTTTAACTAATTTGGTTTATTGGTTTTTGAGTTATGATTGATCAAAGAAATGAGATTTCCAGTATAGGCCATTTTTGAAGTCTATTAAGGGATAGAGCGCTCTCGCGTCTTCCAGTATTTTTTTTTTTTCTGCTTACAAACATATGATTACACACATATTCATACATGTTAGGACTCTCTTAAAAAAAAAAGAAGCTAAATAAATGTATAAACTTTGTTATGTAATTACGTGGTAGCTGAAAAGAAGATTGTACACAAAAAATTGCGCAAATTAATCCAGTATTTATTAAATTAAAATTTAAAAAAAAAAACGATTTTATCAATCGGTAGCCATTTTTGTCAAACCAGTAAACAAAATTTGAGTTATCTCCCTTGTCAATTTCATAACTGATAATGTCTACCGATACGTAAGATCGTTTTTTCTTTCTTTTTCTTATAATTTAATAAATACTGGATGAATTTGCGTAGTTTTTTTCTGTACAATCTTATTTTCAGCTACCACGTAAGTACATAACAAAGTTTATACATTTATTTAAATATTTTTTTTTGTCATTGTGAAACAGCAGAAGCACCGAGTAGTGTCTTCCGAATGTTAATTTCAGGGCTAAACAGAAGAAGCACCATTTTTTTTTAAAAGAAATACGATTTAAAAAAAAATGAAGAGCAAACAAAAATACTAGAATCTTTATCATCTTTTTTTTGTGCGCGGCATTTTCAGTCGAGGTTCACTGATTCAAACTCGGTAAAGCAATGAATATGATCCGACCAACTCCTAGCCGATACCCCCTCCCTCATGAATACAAAATGGTTGAATATAGATACAAACAAACAAAATGAGAGAGTGCGATTATATTATATATATATATAGGATATATATATATATATATATAGGATATATATATATATATAGGATATATATATAGAGATATATATATAGAAGGATATATAGAGAGATATATATATAGAAGGATATATAGAGATATATATAGATATATATATAGAAGGATATATAGAGATATATATATATATATATATAGAAGGATATATAGATATATATATATATATATATATAGAAGGATATATAGATATATATATATATAGAAGGATATATAGATATATATATATATAGAAGGATATAGAGATATATATAGATATATATATATATATATATATATATAGATATATAGAGATATAGATATATATATAGAGAGAGATAGAGATATAGATATATATAGAGATAGAGATAGAGATATAGATATATAGATAGAGATATAGATATATATATATAGATAGAGATATAGATATAGATATAGATAGAGATATAGATATATAGATAGAGATATAGATATATATATATAGAGATATAGATATAGATAGAGATATAGATAGATAGATATATATATATATATATATATATAGATAGAGATATAGATATATATATATATAGATAGAGATATAGATATATATATATATAGATAGAGATATAGATATATATATATATAGATAGAGATATAGATATATATATATATAGATAGAGATATAGATATATATATATATAGATAGAGATATACAGGTGTCTCAAAAAAATGTACTCACTCTTAGAATGGCAAAATGTGCAGAAGATGTCGAGTTTGCACACAAAAATAAAGCAAAGTTTTCTCGTCATTCTACGAGTGAGTACATTTTTTTGAGACACCCTGTAGATATATATATAGATAGATATAGATAGAGATAGAGATATAGAGATATATATATATATATATAGATAGAGATATAGATATATATATATATATATATAGAGAGATATAGATAGAGATATAGATAGAGATATATATATAGAGAGAGAGAGAAAGAGAGAGAGAGATATAGAGAGATAGAGAGAGAGGGGGATGGATTTTTAGGTCAGTCGAATAGAATCGATAGAAATCAATTGATTTGAAAAGAAAAAAAAAAGGAGGATAAAAGAAAAGCTAATAATTAATAATACTTAATTAACATTTGCGAAATCAGAAACAGTGCGAGAATGATTTGGGAATTTGGCTGCATTCGATTTGCTGTTCAATAAAAGTGATTTGCAATATAAGCGTGGGCGGCGTAGTTGTATAAATAAACAAGAGAGAGAGAGAGGGGGGAGATGTGTGTTTGTTCCATTTTACTTCAGTCCAAGTTCTCAAAAATCAATAGGCCCCTTTCTGAAACTTGATCTCTATATGAGATACATAGATATTCGAATATTCCATTAAACTATTCTTTACCTGTCAAACGTTGAGTTAGTAAATAAGTTAAGAATATTAATTTTCCTCTCCCCAATTGACCAGTTAACTATGTTATAGTATATCTGTCTTGTGGTCTCTTGGTCTTACCGGATTCCAAGACAAGAATTCATCTAGTCTGGTGGAGTATGCAGCTAAGTGTTGTTACTTGAGGTAGCATTACTTGGAGAAGGTGCACCATTCCTCGTATGAGCCAGTATACGTATATAAGTATATATATGTGTGCGTGCGTTATCAGTATATATGTTTAGGAGAGACAAAGACGATGTGTCTATTTAAATGAGAAAACTTGCAATATATATATATATATATATATATATATTTATACAGGGCCGGCGGGACAGTTATAAAAGTGGGGGGGGCTGGTTAAACACATGCATATCAACTTAATTATTGATGACTGTAAATTGGAGGGGAGGGCAAGTCAAAAAGTGAGAGGGCTTGAGCACACCCCCCCCCCCTGCTCCTTCGGTGCCGCCGTCCATGATTACATGGTAAACAGCTGATGATCCCCGTGTTAATATTAGACGCTTAAGGTTTCCTGTTTTTGTTTCACTCTTAGATAATTAACCTCCCTTTTTTTATTTTTATTTATTTTTTTTTTTTACTTATATTTTTTCATTTATTAATTTTCCAACGAATGTTAAGTCCGCAATATCTTGGATTTAGTTAGTTTTTCTGGGAATTTAAACTGCATTTTACTTTTTTTTTACTTTTTGTTTTAATGACTCAAACCTTCTTTAGACTATATATATACACAGTACCGTCCACAATTAAGGAACAAAAATAAAATCTTCCTTATCTCAAATAAATTATATTTTAATATTTGTGAAAATTTCACTACATATGTAAATTATGTAGTTTGACTTTTACCGAGATTTTCAGATGAATTAAAATGATATTATTAAAGTTCTCCACCATTTTACATATTTCAAGTATCCAAAAATAAGGAACATTAAGGAAAAATAATTGTTTAAAGTTTAAAACAACAGGTTTTTTGTTTTGTATAAAAGGATGAAAATAAATATTCTAAACTTTAATTATCATCACTGCTGCAAGTAATGCAATATCAATCATGTCAAAAAGAAATAAAACTGATTTAAGCGACAAAGCAAAAATCGTCAAATTAAGAAAGGAAAAGTTGACAATAGAAGAAATCGGAAAACGTGTGAAACGTTCAAAAAGTGTTGTAAGCCGAGTTCTCAATGGTCTATAAAGAAACTGGAAGGTTAAGTAACACAAAGAAACCTGGTAGACCAAGAAAGACAACGGCAAAATAGGACAGAGTTATACAACGCCTAGTGTTAAAAGACCGTTTCCTTACAAAATTTCTAAACAAATGGAAGGTGTCACGAATGTTTCACGACAAACTGTGTCTAGAAGGTTGCACGAAATAATTCTTTTTGCAAAATCTCCTCGAAAAAAAGCCGCTAATAAGTAAAAAAAAAAAAAAGCAGCTAGATTGGCGTTCGCAAAAAAGCATGTTATATGGTCAGAAGAAAATTGGGAAAAAGTTTATTTCAGTGACGAATCGAAATTTAATGTATTTGGCAGTGATGGAAAACAATTTGTAAGAAGAAGAAAAGGAGAAAGTTTGGGTCCTAGCTGCATCAAAAAAACTTAAGTTTGGTGGAGGTAGCATGATGGTTTTCGACATGATATCATGGCAGGGTACATCACCACTTGAACGCTTAAATACTAGAGTAAATG
>OY744549.1:57232871-57237871 GCA_963556195.1 Sepiola atlantica | reverse complement strand
TTTGATTTCTTAGGGTTAGGGTTTAGGGTTTATCAGTCAGTTTATTTAGTTAGTAAGTTAACAAATTATAATAGTGACGTTGACTTAGAATATTCATGAGTTCTTATCCTTGAACTATATTCAAGTTATCGCCCCTAAATTATTACTTACCAACCTGAGAATGCTCTCTTCTATTCGGAAATACAAAAAAAAAACCACTCCTTACGCATGTGCTAGATTCAAAATGCGGTTATTCCTATTCATAGAATAAGCCACCCACACTATTTAAACTTAATTTCCATATGTTATACACTTAATTAGTTTTGTTCAATAATTCATTCACTATGTAATAATAAATGTCAATTTTAATTATATATAAACCCTTTTCCTTCCCTTTCTCTTCTAACCTCTAGGTTGAGTATAATGTAACAGATGAAGGCTTAAGATAGAATAATTGGCACTTCTGTCGTATATATGAAGCAGCTGCCGATTCAGAAATCGAAATTGAAGAGTTCCGTTTTTTTTTTCTCCAAGTACCATTCATTCAGAATTCACCGGAAGTTGAATTTAGTATTTAGAAAATGGAGTTAAATGAGATTAATCTTCGAGACATTGGTAATTTAATGAACCAGCCGCAAAAAACAATAGATTTTTTACAGGCACACCGCCTGATTTCTTAGGGTTAGGGGTTTTTTATTAAAATTTTTTTTACTTCATATAATAAAAAAAAGAAATTGTTAATTGTTTCTTGTTACCCAAAAACAAATCAGTCTGGCTTTTTTTTTTATGTTGTAAAAAAATCACTTCCGGTTGAATTACCTCCCTTTATTTTCAGTAGAAGGACAGAAAATCTGCTGCTTCATATATACGACAGAAGTGCCGAATAATTCTATCCTATCTGACCGTGCATTATTTTACTTTACATAATTATTTCCCTTTAACCATTTTATGCCGATCCCTAATGATCTCCCTTAATCTTTACCGGACTCTTCGAACCTATATTTACTATTGCAAAAAAAAAAAAAAGGAGAGGGTAGTCCCTGGGAAGATGGTTTCAAGACAACAGAATAGATATTACATTGCTCGAATAATCATCTCTAGACTGACGATTCCGTAAAGATAAAACGTATACGTATGAAGATCAAACAAATATATATATTATTTTTTTAAATTTTATTTATACAGGCATGTGCACAAAGCCGCTACACTGGCATGTCGATGTTATCGATCAATAGTTATTAGAAACTAAGATCTGATCAAGCAGGGAAAAAAAAGTCTGATTTTTTCACTTAGGAAAGAATATCTAAGTGAAAGATCAGACTTGTTTTGACAAAAAAAAAAATAATTCGACAAAAAAAAAATTCATAAAAAAAAAAAATTTTATAAAAAAATAAATAATTCGATAAAAAAATAAAAATTTCATTATAAAAAAAAAAACTCTTCAAAAAAAAAACAAAAAAACGCTAAGTTAAAAAGAAATAGAAACAAATAAAAGTAAAGACTCCCGAGCAACACCGGGTAGGCACAGCTAGTTTTCGATCTAAAACGCAAACACACTAGAACAACCCGACAATCGGCTAGGTCCCATCCATTCACTGGAGGTCCCCAAGATGCCGAAGAGCCTTCTACTCCAGCAGCTTCTTTCTTTCCTCATGCTGCCAGTTTCTGAAACTCCCTCCCTGCTCCCTGTTTCCCCCCGACGTTACTGACATGCAGAGGTTTAAAACTAATGTAAACAGACATCTCGCTGCACAGCTCCCAACTTAGGATGACACCCTAAACCTACTCCCTAATTCTCAGTAGCCCCTTATGTCTACAGTGGCGGCCTGCCTTGTTTGGGGTGAAATATCTTTAAAAAAAAAAAAATAAATAAAAAAAACACTGATTAAAAAAGTAAGAAAAAAAAAAGTTAAATAAGTGACGCACAATTTTCGAATGCAAAAATAGGTTTTCTTTTCTTTATATTGGCTGTGGGGGGTGGAAAAAGATAAGAAAATGGCTATTTTCAGTCATCTTTAAATAAGAATACATCATGAAAAATAGCAGATTTTTCAGAAATAGCAGCATGCTGCTGTGACGGTGGGAGAAATCGAAAGAAAAGGCCCCGGGGTACTCATTGCCATTCCCGACCCCCACCCCCTAACACACGTGGACGCATTTCATTTTAGACACATCAGTCTGTAATTCTTGAAGAATTGCATTATGGTTGAACTCCACGCATTTTTATGCAAGAAGATTGAAGTTTGGAGGTTAAAAACAAAAAAGTGTGTATTTACGAAGGCAAAGCATGGCATAAGGTTGAGTTAAAAGCAGGACTGTGAGGGTCAAGGTGAAGAAGTTGAGGAGTAGGAATCAGTCCAAGAAGAGTGGGAGGAAAAGGAGTCGAGGATGAATAGGAGTCAGGAGTGTCTTGGGAGGAGGAGGAGAAAGAGGAATGTCTGGGGCAAGGAAAAGAATGGGGGAGTGTCTGGGGCAAGGAAAAGAATGGGGAAGTGTCTGGGGCAAGGAAAAGAATGGGGGAGTGTCTGGGGCAAGGAAAAGAATGGGGGAGTGCCTGGGGCAAGGAAAAGAATGGGGGAGTGCCTGGGGCAAGGAAAAGAATGGGGGAGTGTCTGGGGCAAGGAAAAGAATGGGGGAGTGTCTGGGGCAAGGAAAAGAATGGGGGAGTGTCTGGGGCAAGGAAAAGAATGGGGGAGTGTCTGGGGCAAGGAAAAGAATGGGGGAGTGTCTGGGGCAAGGAAAAGAATGGGGGAGTGCCTGGGGCAAGGAAAAGAATGGGGGAGTGTCTGGGGCAAGGAAAAGAATGGGGGAGTGTCTGGGGCAAGGAAAAGAATGGGGGAGTGTCTGGGGCAAGGAAAAGAATGGGGGAGTGTCTGGGGCAAGGAAAAGAATGGGGGAGTGTCTGGGGCAAGGAAAAGAATGGGGGAGTGTCTGGGGCAAGGAAAAGAATGGGGGAGTGTCTGGGGCAAAGAAAAGAATGGGGGAGTGTCTGGGGCAAGGAAAAGAATGGGGGAGTGTCTGGGGCAAGGAAAAGAATGGGGGAGTGTCTGGGGCAAGGAAAAGAATGGGGGAGTGCCTGGGGCAAGGAAAAGAATGGGGGAGTGTCTGGGGCAAGGAAAAGAATGGGGGAGTGCCTGGGGCAAGGAAAAGAATGGGGGAGTGCCTGGGGCAAGGAAAAGAATGGGGGAGTGCCTGGGGCAAGGAAAAGAATGGGGGAGTGTCTGGGGCAAAGAAAAGAATGGGGGAGTGTCTGGGGCAAGGAAAAGAATGGGGGAGTGTCTGGGGCAAGGAAAAGAATGGGGGAGTGTCTGGGGCAAGGAAAAGAATGGGGGAGTGTCTGGGGCAAGGAAAAGAATGGGGGAGTGTCTGGGGCAAGGAAAAGAATGGGGGAGTGTCTGGGGCAAGGAAAAGAATGGGGGAGTGTCTGGGGCAAGGAAAAGAATGGGGGAGTGTCTGGGGCAAGGAAAAGAATGGGGGAGTGTCTGGGGCAAGGAAAAGAATGGGGGAGTGTCTGGGGCAAGGAAAAGAATGGGGGAGTGTCTGGGGCAAAGAAAAGAATGGGGGAGTGTCTGGGGCAAGGAAAAGAATGGGGGAGTGTCTGGGGCAAGGAAAAGAATGGGGGAGTGTCTGGGGCAAGGAAAAGAATGGGGGAGTGTCTGGGGCAAGGAAAAGAATGGGGGAGTGTCTGGGGCAAGGAAAAGAATGGGGGAGTGTCTGGGGCAAAGAAAAGAATGGGGGAGTGTCTGGGGCAAGGAAAAGAATGGGGGAGGGTCTGGGGCAAGGAAAAGAATGGGGGAGGGTCTGGGGCAAGGAAAAGAATGGGGGAGGGTCTGGGGCAAGGAAAAGAATGGGGGAGTGTCTGGGGCAAGGAAAAGAATGGGGGAGTGTCTGGGGCAAGGAAAAGAATGGGGGAGTGTCTGGGGCAAGGAAAAGAATGGGGGAGTGCCTGGGGCAAGGAAAAGAATGGGGGAGTGTCTGGGGCAAGGAAAAGAATGGGGGAGGGTCTGGGGCAAGGAAAAGAATGGGGGAGGGTCTGGGGCAAGGAAAAGAATGGGGGAGTGTCTGGGGCAAGGAAAAGAATGGGGGAGGGTCTGGGGCAAGGAAAAGAATGGGGGAGGGTCTGGGGCAAGGAAAAGAATGGGGGAGTGTCTGGGGCAAGGAAAAGAATGGGGGAGTGTCTGGGGCAAGGAAAAGAATGGGGGAGTGTCTGGGGCAAGGAAAAGAATGGGGGAGTGTCTGGGGCAAGGAAAAGAATGGGGGAGTGTCTGGGGCAAGGAAAAGAATGGGGGAGGGTCTGGGGCAAGGAAAAGAATGGGGGAGGGTCTGGGGCAAGGAAAAGAATGGGGGAGGGTCTGGGGCAAGGAAAAGAATGGGGGAGTGTCTGGGGCAAGGAAAAGAATGGGGGAGGGTCTGGGGCAAGGAAAAGAATGGGGGAGGGTCTGGGGCAAGGAAAAGAATGGGGGAGTGTCTGGGGCAAGGAAAAGAATGGGGGAGTGTCTGGGGCAAGGAAAAGAATGGGGGAGTGCCTGGGGCAAGGAAAAGAATGGGGGAGTGCCTGGGGCAAGGAAAAGAATGGGGGAGTGTCTGGGGCAAGGAAAAGAATGGGGGAGGGTCTGGGGCAAGGAGGAAGAGGTGGGGCGGAAGGGGGTATGGGTTTGAAGCGAGGAGGAAGGGGCGATGAGAAGGGGTGGTGGTGGGAGACTGGGGCGAGGAGGAGGGGGTGGGAGACTGGGGCGAAGAGGAGGGGGTGGGAGACTGGGGCGAAGAGGAGAGGGTGGGAGACTGGGGCGAAGAGGAGGGGGTGGGAGACTGGGGCGAAGAGGAGGGGGTGGGAGACTGGGGCGAAGAGGAGGGGGTGGGAGACTGGGGCGAAGAGGAGGGGGTGGGAGACTGGGGCGAAGAGGAGGGGGTGGGAGACTGGGGCGAAGAGGAGGGGGTGGGAGACTGGGGCGAAGAGGAGGGGGTGGGAGACTGGGGCGAAGAGGAGGGGGTGGGAGACTGGGGCGAAGAGGAGGGGGTGG
>OY744549.1:57152871-57227871 GCA_963556195.1 Sepiola atlantica | reverse complement strand
GTTGTTTAAACTGAAAGTGTTTTATTAATTTTTCCGATTTATTTATTAAATAACTTTAATTAATTACTGTTAATATAGACGAAACTATTTCATATAGATAGCCAACAAAAGCTAATGCAATTCCCAAATAGTAATACTAAACATTAATTAATTATGAACGGTTTAAAAAATAGTTATGCTAATTAAGCAGTCAAAGAGTTCTCTCTTAATCTTTTATATCTACTATTTATACAGAATATCAAAACAATGTTGTATTATTGATCGGCCTTTCTTCCGATGGATACTACACCCCATACTGGTATCGTCTTGGCCTTCGGGGCTTGATTTACGCCGGTCTATGGGTCTGTCCTGTGCAGTTCTAGGAGGTCCACCCTCCCAGGCTTTGCCTCCCCTCTTTGGAGAGGAGTAAGTTTATTGCTTACTGCCTAGGCAATTTTTAAACCCCACTTTCCCGACACTACCTTGGGTCACATCTTACTTGTGGGAGTAAGATAAAAACTGGCCTTGTGCCTAACTCCTGGAGAGGAGTAAATCAATACTCAACTTTCCCAGTTACCCACCATCTTGGACACAGTTGACGGCATCGCGACGAGAGCCATCAGATGGCAGCTCGAAGGCAGCCATTCCTCTTTTTCCAGTATTGCTACTTTATTTAACACATAGGATAATCATTTAAGTCCAACTAAGGCCAACTTCGCGGATGTTCGGCATAAGCATTGACTTAACATTTTCTTCGTAGATTCGGTAGAACTTACAAATATGAAAATCATTTAAGTCCGACTAAGGCCAATATGACAAAAAAAAAAAACGCAATTAAAAACGCTAATTATTCCGTAGGATTCATATTAAATGCGGCTTATACAAAAGCATTGGTATTCCAAATTTTTGCGATCTTTATACAAAACTGAATATTAAAAGAAAAAAATCACCCAACTCGCAATCAGAAAAGGGCTAATCGACGCTAATTTGGTGGCTTTCGTGCAAAAAACACATGCTAATGTATAAAAGCCGGACTTTTAGTGAATTTTGAGGTATCAAAATCTATTCGGATGTCTGGAACGAAACCCTCGCAAATAGCGACGGCCTACTTTATTTTTTGACGAAAACGCTATCAAAATAGAAATATTAAAGAAATAACATTTAAATCAAGAAAAAAAATTTTTTTAAAAAAGGTATGGTAATTTTAATGAAAAAAATATTTATTAATTTAGAAAGGAAAATAAAATGAAACAACTGTTAGCAAAATTTTCTGTTTTGTTTTTGTTTCGATTTTTTTAACCTGACCGACTAGGTTAGGGTTAGGTTGGGTTTTTTTTTTTTATATAGAGTTAGGTGTTCTACAACTAATCCTTTGGCCTATAAGTTTTCTTTTCTGACAAAAGTCAATATTTTTTTCCAGAAACTGAAATATTTACAAAATAAAAATCAACCAACTTGCAAACACGTTATTTAGTTGGGTTTTATGCAAAACAAAAAAACACATGCTCATGTACAAAAACCAGATTTTTTGCAAACTTTGAGGTATGAAAATCTATTCGGATTTTCGCTATTCGTGGGCGTGTCTAGGATGTAACCCCCCCCCCCCCCGCGAATAGTGTGGGGGGGGGGGGGGGCCTACTGTATGTCCTTTCCTGCCTTGACAGAGTACAAAACTGACTTTGAAATCTAGTGGGAGATGCCCTCTTCCATTCCCTACAACCACTTTGCCACAGAAGAGATGCTGCTAGTCTTTCTCTGCTCTATCATTATTTTCATGGTAGCTGCTCGACTGAACTCCGATCTATGATCCCCCCACCCCCCCGTAAAAAAAATTCACAAAAACTCGTCTAGCTACAACCACTGTCAATAATTCCTCCACCCCCCTCTGTGTACCTACCGCTAAACGGAACTTCCATGAACAGTTTCTTTCCTAGAACTACCGGTCTGTGGAACACAATACTGTGGGACTGCTTCCCATCTGACTACAACATGGTCGTTTTCAAGTCCAATGTAATCAAATTCTGACCAATTTGAATTTTAGCACTTTTTTTTTTTAAGTGAGTTCATCCCAAACAAAGCAAGTTGCCACTGTAGACGTGAGGGACTATTGAGAATTAAGGTGTAGGTTTTTGGGGTTATCCTAATTTTGAGCTGTGTAACGAGATGTCTATTTACATTAGTTTTAAACTTCTGCATGTCGGTACAGTCGGAGAAACAAGGAGCAGAGAGGGAGTTCCAAAGGCCGGCAGCTCGAGGAAAGAAGCTATTGGAGTAGAAAGGCTCTCCGGCATCTGGGGACCTCCACAGTGAATGGATGGGATTTAGCTGATTGTCGAGTTGGTCGAGTGTATTTACGTTGAGGGGGCACCAGAGCAGCAAGTTCATCGAAGCACAATCCATTGAAGTATTTGTAAAACAAGCACAAGGATGCAACATTGCGACGATGGGACAGGGGCTGGAGCTTGGTGGATAAGTGAGGGACTTATTAGATTAACGAATCTTTTTTGGGGTCTAGTCTAAGAGGGAGAGACCAGTGGATGATGCACCAGCCCAGATGTGACAACAATACTCTATGCATGGACGGATGGTGGTTTCGTAGAGATATAGGATAATGTCAAGTGTGAGAAGTTTTCTAGCATGGTAAAGGGAGCCCACTTTCTTTGCAACAGCCTTGGCAATGTCTTCTATGTATTTGTTCCGATTTATGCTATGTATGAATGTTAGGCCGAGGAGTTTGAACGTTGGACTCTCAGGTAGGGTGTTATTTGCTATGGCAATCGGTGGTTGGAGGACTTATCTTCAAGGAACATCCCTACCTTTCGCGTGCTAGATAAAACTCCCCACATAACCCCCCCCCCTCATGAAACCATTACTAACAGATAGGCTTATGCCCCAAATGATTAGCCGAAAACTGGGTGTCTTCAAAATTTGACTCGTACACATATTCGGAAAGTTCGAAAAGTTATTCTGTACGATGACCTAATCTCATTCGACCCCCGTGGGTTTAAGGTCACACGTATTTTCGATAGACGATTGTTTTGGGGGCAGATTTAGAAAATGCGAATCTGCTTAAAATAGGGGGATTAAAATTATTGCAAATTATACGTAAGCCCCCTTTTTTCTTCTTTTTTTTTTTTAAATTTACTCGCAAATTTTTTTCTAAGCCTGAGGGGATGGTATCATCATGACGAATGAACACATGACACCCCCTCCTCCTCCCTGTGCAAAAGGAGGCGGTAATGTCTGGGAGGGGGGATGATCTTATGACAACAGAAGAAGAGATAGTACACTACCCCTTCCCCCCCCCCAAAAGGAGGTAATGCCTGGGACTGGGAGGATGGCATCATGACGAATTAACACATGCCCCCCAACCCCCTCCCCGCAAAATAAGGAGGTAATGCCTGGGAGGATGGTATTATGACGAATGAACATATACTACACTAGCCCCCTCCCCCCCCCCCACAAAGGAGGAGGTAATGTCTGGGAGGACGGTCTCATGACAACAGAAGAGATACTACTACACTACACTCCTCCCAAAGGAGGTAATGCCTAGGGAGATAGTACTATGTCAACAGAAGATATACTACACTACCCCCCCTCCCCTCCCCCCCCAAAAAAAGGAGCTAATGCCCGGGAGGATGGTATCATGACGAATGAACATATACTACACTACCCATCCCCCTTCCTCCCAAAGGAGGAGGTAATGCCTGGGAATATGGTCTCATTACAACAGAAAAGATACTACTACCAAATAGAGGTAATGCCTAGGAGAGATGTCTCATGACAAAGAGAACAGTAACCAGACATGGACGGCGGCACCGAGGGGGGGGGGGGGTCAACCCCTCCCCCCACCCCCACCCCACTTTTTGACTTAGCCCCCCCCCCCCACTTTACGGTCATCAATAATGAAATTATATATGCATGTGTTTAACCCCCCCCCCCCCCCACTTTTTAGGAGAGCCCCACCACCCCGCACCCCCACTTTTATAACTGTCCCGCCGGTCCTGACCAGACTATCCTCAAAGGAGGAGATAATGCCTCGGAGAACGATCTTATGACCACCAGACAGATACTACCCCCCTTTTAAAAAAAAAAAAAGTAGGAGGCAATGCCTGGGGGGGGGGTGTTATCATAACAGAACAGATACTACACTACCCTTTTTCCCCTGAACTGATGTGGGGGATGTGGGAGAGGGGGATGTGGGGGAGGGGAAGGGGTAATTCTTTTATACAAATCTTGTAAGCAGAATTCTTCAAGATGGTGGGCAACAAAAATCAATAAAAATGTTGGCCTGTTTCATCCATTTGTGTTTAAGTGTTGACAAATTGTGGGCGTGTTCAAACGGAGTTGAGGGGGGGACGGGAAGAGAGGAGAAAAGAAAGGGGGGAGGTGAGGGGGGGGGGGAGAAAAGAAAGGGGGGTGAGGGGGGGGGGGGGAAATGATCCGATCCACTTATTGATCCACTTACGTTATTATCTACCGGCGCAGCTCACTTACCTTCGTACAAAGAAAACATTTCAGCGTTCAAATTATACAACTCAACATCTGATTGATGAGAAGGGACCCTCTCATCTGCAGACGGGCCAAAATCTTTTAGATTTATACTCAATAGATACGTAAAAAGAATTTTTTTTTCCTTAAATATATATATATATATATATTTTTTTTTCTTAAATATATATATATTTTTTTAATTTATTGTTTTAAATATATATATATATATATATATATATATTTTTTGTTTTTAAATATATATATATCTATTGTTTTTTTTTAATATATATATGTATCTATATATATTTTTTAATTTATTTATTTTTTAAAAATATATATATATATGTATCTATATATATTTTTTAATTTATTTTTAAAAATACATATATATATATATACATATTTTTAATTTTTTTTTTTAAATATATATATATATCTATATATATTTTTTAATTTATTTATTTTTTTAAAATATATATATATTTTTAATTTTTTTTTTTTTTTAAATATATATATATATATATATATATATTTTTAATTTATTTATTTTTTTTTTAAATATATATATATTTTTTTAATTAATTAATTTTTTTAAATATATATATATATATTTTTTTAATTAATTAATTTTTTTAAATATATATATATATATATATATATATATATATAAAAATGGAAATCGCTCCAGAAAAGGTATGAAGCCACTTGATGTAAGGAGCTAACAAGAACTAAATATGATTATCGCAAAGACAGGAGATGCCTATTGGCCTTAGTCTTGAAAAGACCAAGGTTATAGTTAGGAAGAAAAACAGTCAGCAGGAAGAGAGTTCCACAAGTCTGCGGTTCTTTGAAAGAAACTACTGGAATAGGAAGCTGTATTACAATCAAGTATCAAAACAGCGAATTGATGGAGACCACTAGACCAACGAGTCAAACGAGCTGGAACAAAGGAAGCAGGGGAATAGATCACATAATTCTGAAAAACACATGCTATAATAGTATTTATAGAAAAGATTGAGACTAGCAACATCACGTCTGTTAAAGAGAGGGTGCAGAGAAGAAGAAAGGGTAGGGCTAATCAAATTGTAGATATGTTTCTGCACCTTATCAAGACCCTCAAATGGGACAGATCCACCAGCCCAAATATGACAACAGTACCCCATACATGGTCTGATCGTAGATTTGTAGAGATAGAGAATAGCCTCAGGTATGAGAAAGTGTTTGGAGCGATAGAGAGAACTGACTTTACGAGAAGCAGAAAGATCAATGGATCTAATGTATGAATTCCGACAAAGATTTGATGACTCAATTGTTCATTTCTTCTGGTACTATCTGAGACTAGCAACATCACGTCTGTTAAAGAGAGGGTGCAGAGAAGAAGAAGAAGAAAGGGTCGGGCTAATCAAATTGTAGATGTGTTTCTGCACCTTATCAAGACCCTCAAATGGGACAGATCCACCAGCCCAAATATGACAACAGTACTCCATACATAGTCTGATTGTAGATTTGTAGAGATAGAGAATAGCCTCAGGTGTGAGAAAGTGATTGGAGCGATAGATCTAATGTATCACTTTAAGAAATATTTCAATGGTCAATAAAATTACAGATAAGTTTCTGCACCTTATAAAGAACCCTGAAATAGGGGCAAAGATTCACCAGCCGAAATATGACAACAGTACTCGATACATGCTCTGATAGTAGATTTGTAGAGATAGCAAATAGCCTCACGTGTGAGAAAGTGTTTGGAGCGATAGAGAGAACCGACTTTACGAAAAGCAGAAAGAGCAATGGATCTAATGTATGAACTTCAAGAAAGATTTGATGAGAGAGAAAGACCAAGAAGTTTCAGAGTGTATTTCTCCTCAAGAGCAGATCCATCCATGAGAATCTCAAAATTATGGAATCTACAGGGCCTGAATACTAGTATATATTAAATATCAAATCGTTTTTTTACGCAAATACGTAGTTAAAGCAAATTAAATTGTTTTAGACTATTCAAATATTTTTAACCCGATTGATAATGTTTAACCATTCATTTATTTTTTAAAAATTATTATTTGTTTGAATTCATGCTTTGAAACATGATGTACATCATACATTTATGACGTCACGCTAAATCTATAATTATTTTGTTACGGTAATGTTTTAAGCTCTATTTATAAGACAATCTAAAATAGCTCAGATCTGAAGGTTTCGGTTTCCAAGTGAAAAGAATGTCATCATTAATGCATGTGCGAATAAAATGACGAAAGAAACAAAACACGAACAAACTCAAAACGATTCCGACCATTATTTGGTCTGGAGCCGAGAGAGATCGATGAAGAAATATCATGGACACTTTGGATGTGCTTATCGATTGGAAAGGAACACGGAATCATTCTGGCAAATTCTCCGTATAAAGATCCGGTTACAAGAACTTTAATACACGTTTAGATATTCTTTGAAAAAAGAAAGTCTGTGATCCTAGAAATGCTTTGGAAAAATATTTTTAATGTAGGAATCATTGGAAAATTATTTATAGCAAGCCATGGCAAATAACACCCTACCTGAGAATTCATCATTCAAACTCCTTGGCCTAACCTTCACAGGTAACTTGAATTGGAACAAATACATTGAAGACATTGCCAAGGCTGCCGCAAAGAAGGTTGGCTCCCTCTACCGTGCTAGTAAACTCCTCACACCTGACATTATCCTGTATCTTTACAAAGCCACCATCCGCCCATGCATGAAGTATTGTTGCCACATCTGAGCTGGTGCATCATTTACTAGTCTCTCCCTCCTAGACAAAGTCCAAAAAAGAGTCGCCTATCTAATAGGTCCCTTACTGTCAACCAAGCTCCAGCCCCTGTCCGATCGCCGCAATGTAGCATCCTTGTGCTTTTTTTACAAATACTTCAATAGATTGTGCTCCGATGAATTGGCTACTCTGGTGCTCCCCCCCCCCCCCCTCGACGTAAATTCACTAGACCAACTCGACAATCAGCTAAATCCCATCCATTCACTGTGGAGGTCCCCAGATGGCGGAGAGCCATCTACTCAAATAGCTTCTTTCGTCGTGCTGCTGGCCTCTGGAACTCTCTCCCTGCTCCCTGTTTCCCCGACGGTACTGACATGCAGAAATTTAAAACTAATGTAAACAGAAATCTTGCTCCCAATTTAGGTTGACACCCCCCCCCCCCCAAACCTTCTCCCCTTTTCTCAGTAGCCCCTTACATTTACAGTGGCGGCCTGCTTTGTTTGGGGTGAACTATGTTATAAAAAAATTTTTAAAAAAAGAAAGGGAATGTACTCGGAAATGATTTTTACTGTCGAAATGGACTAGAAAATAATTTTTTTTACGATACTAGAATCATTAGAATTAGAATATTATTGTGTACATGTGTTTCGGAGATTTTTTTTTAATAATCACATCTTCAGCAGAAAAATTATTCATCAATTTGTTACGGACAAAACTAACAGTGGAATAACTCATAAAACAAAAATAACCAACAAAATCCAGCACCCCTATTTTTTTCTTTTTGTATACGGGGCCCAAATTCTAGTATATATTAAATTGTTTTTAACACCAATACGTAGTGAACAACTGGAATGAGCTTCCCAATTCAGTTGTAAATGCAAAAGACACAATTGACTTTAAAAGCAAACTAGACAAGTACTGGTCCAGTAAGCAATACACTGTTCGACCCGCGCATGCGTCTACTGAAACTATAAGACCAGGCATGGAGCAGGGGTTACAGGCTGAGTAGCCTTTTTTCCTGAAGAAAAGTATCAAAGTATTAAAAACAAAATGAATTGTTTAAAATAATTTCCAACGCTATTGATAACACAACGTAACAATTTTTTTTTTACAAAAGTTTTTTTTTTTTTTTTCTTTTTTTTAAAATCAATTTTCTCTGCTGATTCCAAAAATGTGATTATTTTTTCTGTATCATCGACCGTTATAGAAATACATCGCTTTTCAATGTCATCATATATTGGAAAATGCTATATGATCCGCTACTAAATGCATATCTAATTTTCTCTTTCTGATCAATTACTAAGTTCTGTTCTTATTAAGATGGCTACTAGAGGATGTAAAAATTCCTCCGATACATTTTGCTGTGTGTGTGGTTATTATATTGAAAAAAAAAAAAAGCAGGTATTACATAAGATTGTGAAAGGGGTCAAATTGTGGATAGCGTACAGACTATTTCGGAATTCCCATGGGTAACCAGGACAAATCATAGACCCCTCATGAGATATGTGGAAGCTGTCGATCTACTTTAGAAGGATGGCTAAGAGGTATAGGAAGGGCAATGCCTTTTGCCATTCCCATAGTATGGAGAGAGCCGAAGAACCATCACGATGACTATTACTTTTGTATGATTGATGTGACAAAGTACAGAAAAGTTAAAGGAAGACAATCTCTTCAGTATCCAGACATACCATCATGTAGAGCACCTGTTCCACATGATGACAGCATGCCAGTACCACAACCATTATGAAAATGTAAGTTTACTTCTCATCGTACTCTTCAAAAGTTTTACTTTTAATTAACTTGAATATTAAGTATTTACAATGCATTCATTTTCCTTCAGATTTATGGAATACTAATGTTATTCAAGTCTTTGTTTAAGTTGATATATGTAGTTATTTTTGTTTACAGACGGAAGATGCAATGGATTTTTCATCTGAAGGGTCAGCAAGTAGCAGCAGCCAAGAAATGGGGGGGGGGGCTGGAGAGATTAGGTCGGGGAAAATTTTAGGGGTCAGGCCAAATTTTTTAGGGGTCGGGGCAAATTTTTTTTTTTTCATTTTGGAACTTAAAATATTTCTCAGATTGTGGGAGAGTGAAAAAAAGTAGGGGTGGCTGGAGAGATTGTGGGGTCGGGGAAAATTTTACGGGTCGGGCCAAATTTTTTAGGGGTAAGGCCAAATTTTTTTTTTTTTTTTTTTTTGGAACTTAAAATATTTCTCAGGGTTGTGGGAGAGTTAAAAAGAACGACTTCGGAGCCTCACTTTCCAAATCAGAGTGAGATAGATGATTTAATCAGGGATTTAGGTTTCACTAAGTCAGGAGCTGAACTTCTTACATCAAGGCTGAAGGAATGGAATCTAGTAGGGGAAGACTGCAGGACATCTGTGTACCGAAAACGACATGAAGAATTTGAAATTTACTATGACATTTGTGTGTATCTGTGATATTGTAATGATGTTACTGGTTTTTTTTTTTTTTACTGCTCTTGGACTCACGCACGATCCTACAGAATGGCGACTGTTCATAGATAACTCAACACAAAGTCTCAAAGCAGTATTGCTCCACAATGGAGATTAGTACCCATCGTTGCCTCTTGCACACTTTGTACAGAAGAAAGAAAACTATGATAATATCAAACAACTTCTTGACAAAATAAATTATGCTGAATTCAAGTGGGATGTTTGTGGTGATTTCAAAATGCTTGCCTTCTTGCTTGGCTTGCAAGGGGGATACACAAAGTACTCATGTTACCTTTGCTTATGGGACAGCAGAGCTGATGATGATCATTACAAGAAAGTTCATTGGCCCCCACGAGTGGAACTGCAGCCAGGAATTAAAAATGTTCTCAAATAGCCGCTAGTAGATTCCAAAAACGTCTTATTACCCCCACTTCATATTAAACTATGATTGGTAAAACAGTTTGAAGATTTTGGAGGAGAAGCTTTTCAAGAAATTCGTCTCATGTTTCCAAAGCTATCAGATGCTAAGATCAAAGGTGGTATATTTGTTGGACCCCAAGTAAATGCAATGTTGAAGTCGGAGAAACTGGAAAGAGCGATGACAAAAGTTGAAAAAGAAGCTTGGTGCGCATTTTGTGATGTAGTTCATGGATTCTTAGCAAATCACAAGGATCCTTATTAAAAAACAACTGGTATCAAAGCTTATTGAGAACTTCAGGAAACTGGGTTGTCGTATGTCCTTAAAGGTTCATTTTTTGCATTCTCATCTAGATTTCTTCCCTGAAGAATATGGTGAGAGATTCCATCAGGACATCGCAACAATGGAAAGAAGTTATTAAGGACGATGGGATACTGCTATGATGGGAGATTATATGTGGTCTCTTGTCAGAAAAGATGAAAATGTGCACTTTAGAAAATCTCGATCGCCAAAGCACTTCTAATCTTAAGAAAAGAGTTATCAAAGCATTTACATTGCAAAATTGTATGGTTTGTTTTGTTCTAACTAACATTGTATTTACTAAATACCATTCAATATATGAAAAACTTACTAAATGCTGTGTAATTATCTTTACCACATACTGCTGTAGAGAAAGGTTGTGTATAAAACGCGAAAATATTAAATTAAGAAAAAAATTAAAAAACTATCGATGTTATGCCAAAACAAATGTGATTTTTTAATTCAGTAGCAAAAAATACATATAAAACATTAAAAAATACAAATGAACAAAACATGTGTTACATTGTGTAATATATGATACTCTAGGCCTCGCCTATTGAGTTCTTGACATGTTGCTATGCCCGCTGAATTTGTCATTTAGACGTTAATTTACTCTCCCATTTTCAGGCAATGCGATACGCGCTCCGACTACTGAGTCAAATATTACTTTCGTATTAGGGTTCGAGCCGTGTGACTGAAGACACTCGAGGATAGTGTCTTGTAGTTAATTCAAACTTCCCAATATATGTGTGTGTGTCTAGTTGAATGTATATATGCGTGTGTGCGTGTGTGTGTCTAGTTGAATGTATATATGTGTGTATGTGTGTATGTGTCTAGTTGAATGTATATATGTGTGTGTATGTGTCTAGTTGAATGTATATATGCGTGTGTGTGTGTATGTGTCTAGTTGAATGTATATATGCGTGTGTGTATGTGTCTAGTTGAATGTATATATGCGTGTGTGTGTATGCGTCTAGTTGAATGTATATATATGTGTGTGTGTGTATGTGTCTAGTTGAATGTATATATATGTGTGTGTGTATGTGTCTAGTTGAATGTATATATATGTGTGTGTGTATGTGTCTAGTTGAATGTATATATGCATGTGTGTGTGTGTATGTGTCTAGTTGAATGTATATATGTGTGTGTGTATGTGTCTAGTTGAATGTATATATGTGTGTGTGTATGTGTCTAGTTGAATGTATATATGTGTGTGTGTATGTGTCTAGTTGAATGTATATATGTGTAGGTGTCTAGTTCAATATGTGTAATGTTTACCCATTCATTTATTATTAGGGGTGGGACGTAATGGGTGAAAATTTTAGATTCATGCGAGTAGTATTTTTTTTGTGTTCATTTATACATAAATAACACTAAACAATCAAACATTTTGAAAATTTCAGATTCATGCGAGTAGTATTTTTTTTGTGTTCATTTATACATAAATAACACTAAACAATCAAACATTTTGAAAATTTTGCAAAATTCAGAAGGTGCAGGCCAAAAATAGCCGTTAGGGCTCCACGGGACTCAAAATCCATCATTTTTCGGTGAAAAAGTGGTTTCATGCGACATTGCAGGTCCTAAAACATCCTCAAAAGCTATGAATGGATATAGATTGTTTATAATTACTATTTCACTATAGGTTCTATCTATTAAAAGTATACTTTTAGTTTGATATTTTATATATATATATATATATATATATATATATATATATATAACGAAATGAAAGTTCCCTAATATATATGTATATATATATGTATATATATATATATGTATATATATATAAAGTTAGGTATGTGTATATATTTGTATGCACAGGATTCAATCTTTAGTTAACCTGTCTTAATGAATTTTGAAACACAGCTGCTAGGTGTAAGGGGTCATAATGTGGGCTACATTTAGTTTAATTTAGTTTTATGCAAAAGGGAGATAAAAAGAAGGCGGAATCCCTTCGGTAAAATTCAGGTACCTCCGATTTTTGTGAAATGTTAAAAGGTATTCGACATCTTTCAGTAAATATTCTCAAAACTTCAGTTTCTTTGGAGTATTTTAAAGGGGGTTTTAGGGGGCATATTATGGGCACAGTCTCCCATTTGAAAATTCAAATATTTCAGATTTGCATTAAATCTGGTCCATGGTGCTTAGGCACGAATTAAGCGAGATTCCCTGAATTTCAATTTCTTCTTAAGACTCCTTAAGCTTAAGTCATAAATTTTAGACATTTTCTAGAATCAAAATCATGTTACGGATTTTGATCAAAATTAGAATAAGGATTCTAGACATAAGGTTTAGCATTATAATAACTTTATTTTAATCTTCGTAGGGGGGGGGGACATAAAAGTGAGGAAAAACTGTTCTCTTCGGGGCTGGGGAGGTGATTTTACCTGTCTTGGGACGAGTATTTATCTATCTATATATATATATATATTGTTGTGGGTACGTCTATAAAATATCTTCAGCATAACACTGATGAATCTTTCAACATAAAAAAATTTCACACAAATAAATAAATAAATAAATAAATAAAGCAATAATTAAAACCTTCATTCTCACTACATAACACTTTCTTTTACCCCCACCCCTCACTGTTACCGATTCTCATTTACCCATTCTTTGGTTAATCTCTTTACCTAAACTCTATCTGAATTCCTCAATCTCCACTCCTATCTCACCCCTATCTCAATTCCTCAATCTCCACCCCTATCTCACCCTAATCTCAATTCCTCAATCTCCACCCCTATCTCAATTCCATCTCAATTCCTCAATCTCCACCCCTATCTCAATTCCATCTCAATTCCTCAATCTCCACTCCTATCTCAGCCCAATCTCAATTCCCCCATCTCAACCCCTACCTCAATTCCTCCATCTCCACTCCATCTCACCCTAATCTCAGCCCCTAATCTCAATTCCTCCATCTCAACCCCTAATCCCAATTCCTCCATCTCAACCCCTAATCCCAATTCCTCCATCTCAACCCCTAATCCCAATTCCTCCATCTCAACCCCTAATCTCAATTCCTTGATCCCATCTTTATCACAAACCTATTTAAATACCTCCCTCTTCATCTCATTTCCTCAATTTCAATTCCTCCATCTCCTCTGCATCTCAACTCCACCATCTCAAAATCTCCTTCCCTCTCAATCCCACTCTTCCTTCTCCCAAACTTATTAGTTCAGATATCTCGATGGGGGTGTAAGGGGTGTAGGGGGGGGGGGCAGTGCCAATATTTTGCGACCCATTCCCACTACCCTCCCAACCGCAACGCTTTTGATATAACTTTAAAAGACAAAAAAACAAAAGCGTTCAATCGGTTGATTCAAGCGAGCGAGCGCTGAAGTCGAGCCCAAGAGCAGCTGCTAGAATATTTAATGAGGCGATAACTGGCCGCATGGGCAGAGGGAAGAGCGGCCAAAAGCCGGTCACAATAATTAGTTTTTTAACGGTTATTACACTCCGACCCGTTTTCAGTGATTGATGGTGGCTACTTTTCAACTTCTCTTAAATAAAAAAGTAGAAAGTATATCTCTCGGCCATCGCTGTGGGAGTGCGAATCGGCTTTTGATTTTCAACCGACGACGACGACGGTTCACCTCTGCTATCAACTCATCGTTTCAGATGATGCTATATATTTAGGATATTTATGGTTTATCGGCAATGAAAGTGGGTTGCCAACTTTAGCTTTTTTTTTTCTTTTTTTTTTTTTTCACTTAATATGGTGCAAAAGAGAAGGAGAAAAAAAAATTGGAGCAAAATACAAAATCGTTTAAATTGATTTCGTTGTATCCGTGACCCGTTGGGTCAGAGCAACGAACACTTAATTCTACTTTGTTGATTTCATCTGAAAATTGATTTGAAATGATTTTTAAAAAAAACAAAAGAAAAGAAAAAAAGAAAAGAAAAAGAAAAAAAAAAAAAACGATTTTGCATCGTTAATGGCAATCAGAGAAAGAAAGAGAAGATGAGAAGAGGGGGAGAGAGAGGGGGAGAGAGGGGGTGAGAGAGAGGGGGAGTGAGTGGGGGAGAGAGAGGGGGAGAGAGTGGGGGAGAGAGTGGGGGAGAGAGTGGGAGGGAGAGGGAGAGAGTGGGAGGGAGAGGGAGGGAGAGATAGAGGGAGAGGGAGGGAGAGAGAGGGGGGGAGTGAGTGGGGGAGAGAGAGGGGGAGAGAGTGGGGGAGAGAGAGGGGGAGAGAGTGGGGGAGAGAGAGGGGGAGAGAGTGGGGGAGAGAGAGGGGGAGAGAGTGGGGGAGAGAGAGGGGGAGAGAGTGGGGGAGAGAGTGGGGGAGAGAGTGGGAGGGAGAGGGAGGGAGGGAGAGGGAGAGAGTGGGAGGGAGAGGGAGGGAGAGATAGAGGGAGAGGGAGGGAGAGAGAGGGAGAGGGAGAGAGAGGGAGGGAGAGAGAGGGGGGGAGAGAGAGGGAGAGGGAGGGAGAGATAGAGGGAGAGGGAGGGAGAGATAGAGGGAGAGGGAGGGAGAGATAGAGGGAGAGGGAGGGAGAGATAGAGGGAGAGGGAGTGAGAGATAGAGGGAGAGGGAGAGGGAGTGAGAGGGAGAGGGAGAGGGAGAGGGAGGGAGAGATAGAGGGAGAGGGAGTGAGAGATAGAGGGAGAGATAGAGGGAGAGGGAGGGAGAGGGAGGGAGAGAGAGAGGAAGAGGGAGAGAGAGAGAGGGAGAGAAGAGGAGGGAGAGAGAGAGGGAGAGAGAGAGGGAGAGAGAGAGAGGAGGAGGGAGAGAGAGAGAGAGGAGGGAGAGAGAGAGAGAGAGGAGGAGGAGAGAGAGAGAGAGAGGAGGAGGGGGAGAGAGAGAGAGAGGAGGAGGGGGGGGGGGGGGGAGAGGGGGCAGAGAGAGGAGGGAGAGAGAGGGGGAAGAGGGGGAAGAGTAAAAATCTTTTCTTTGTTTCATTGATTATTTTCTTTACAATCTTTAGTTTATTAAAAAATAAAAATACAATTTATCGAAAAAAAAAAGAAAGAATTTTAAATATATATTTTTCATTCATTTTTTTCATTAAAAAATATTTGAATTGTCATAAAAATAAACATACGGTGAGTGTTTTTCTACTATTTTTTTTTTTTTTCCTTTTAAAAAGCCGCCTCGTTTTGATTCGGCTTCTTCTGGTTGTTTACATATCCTGGCATCGGCAACGGTCAGTTTTGTCTGGTTCAAAAGCTGTACCAGTACTAAAACTACGATAGAAAATTCTAGTAAGAGGTTCAGGGCTTGGAGCAGGAGTCCACAAAGGTCCTCATTGATTCCCGGGAAAGTACCGCGAGGGGTTTAAAGACTATAAATTCACTTCAATTACTGTCACATCCTTCCACTCAATTAATGCTGGGTATATCCGTTGGCCCCGCTCCAAAAATTTAATATATTACGAATAATAAGGTGGGGAGGCCCTAATTTATGAACTTTGGGGAAGCATAGTGGGTGCTTATATAAATGAGGGTACATATGAAAAACACATTTCGAAATAAGAAAATTATTGTTTGCATCTATGTATCAGGCAAAAATAAGTATCCTCGCAAAAAATTAAGGAAAATTATCGAGTAGAATTTTAATTAAGAATAAAAATCAGTTTTATCATATTTTGCCGAAATGCAATTCATTATTACTTGTTTAAAGGACAGACCGACTTATCTCCCCCTGATTTACGTGTTTTTCGCTCGGATCAATAACAGAACCGTAAAATACGATAGGACTAACTTTTTAGTTTTAATTTAAAATTCTACTCGAAAATATTTTGCTAGTTTTTGGCGTATATACCGATTTTTGTCTGATACGTAAACATATCAAAGAGTATTCCGGTTAACTTATTTTTTTTTTATTTTTTTACATGATTCACCCCAAACAAGGCAGGACGCCACTGTAAACGTAAGGGGCTACTGAGAAAAAGGAAAAGGGGAGAAGGATTGGTGGTTCAGCTTAAATTGGGATCTGAGCAGCGAGATGTCTGTTTACATTAGTTTTAAATTTCTGCATGTCAGTACCGTCGGGGAAACAGGGGGCAGGGAGGGAGTTCCAGAGGCCAGCAGCACGAGGAAAGAAGCTATTTGAGTAGAATGCTCTCCGGCATCTGGGGACCTCCACAGTGAATGAATGAGATTTAGTAGAATGTCGAGTTAGTCTAGTGAATTTACGTCGAGGGGGCACCAGAGTAGCAAACTCATCGGAGCATAATCCATTGAAGTATTTGTAAAACAAACATAAGGATGCCACATTGCGGCGATGAGACAGGGGCTGGAGCTTAGCTGACAGTGAGGGACCTATTAGGTTGACTACTCTTTTTTGGACTTTGTCAAGGAGGGAGAGACTAGTAGATGATGCACCAGCCCAGATGTGGCAACAATACTCCATGCATGGGCGGATGGTGGCTTTGTAGAGATACAGGATAATGTCAGGTGTGAGGAGTTTACTAGCACGGTAGAGGGAGCCAACCTTCTTTGAGCCAGCCTTGGCAATGTCTTCAATGTATGTGTTCCAATTCATGTTACCTGTGAAGGTTAGGCCAAGGAGTTTGAATGTTGAACTCTCAGGTAGGGTGTTATTTGCTATGACAATCGGCGGTTGGAGAGGCTTCTTGTGGTTGTTGAAGGAAAGGAGCTTAGTCTTTGCGGCATTAAAAGTTACCAACCATTTATGGCCCCAATCCACTACAGCCTGGAGGTCATTTTCTAAGGATTCAGCCATTGCCTCAGATATGATCGCGTCTGTTTTGCCAACATGGCGAGAGTAAAGCGTGGTGTCGTCAGCAAATAAACCAATCTCTGACACTATGTCATCAGGGAGATCGTTTATATAGATCAGGTACAACAAAGGTCCAAGAATAGATCCCTGGGGCACACCAGCATTTATGTCATGTTGCTTATTTGGAACCGCGGTTTTCACCTGTGTAACTACGTTTTTCATACGTGCCCTCATCTATATAAACACTGCGTAGTTATCCCTTAGGTGTCACTGCTCCCAGGTCCACTCTGACACGAAGCGATAGTAAATATTATAAAAACAAAAAAAGTAATATGATGTCAGGGTTAGTTCTTATAATTTCATGTTGGTTGGTTTGCTTGTGAGTTTAACTCTATGTCAAACGTCGTTGGAGATCCACTTTGGTAGAAGAATGGTAGAAGAATGGTAGAAGAATGGTATGTGTTCGAGTCGCGACGAATGCGTAGACAGAGGCGTAGAGTGCGCAAAGAGGTATCGTCGAACTCTCAAATTCTCTCTGGATCTAGAATCGAACCGGTTAATATAATAGTTTTGGACACCCTCGCACGCTCAACTGCGCCACCAATTCTGTTGCTTATGCAATCAATGTAGTCATGCCAACTCCTCGCCACTCGGATGCAATATCCTGTTTACGTCAACCCCAGCCATTAACGTCACCCCCAAAAATATTGAACACTATTGGTTAGTGTTTTAACTTCATGTTAGCATTCATTTTCATGTTAGCATTCATTTTCATGTTAGCATTCATTTTCATGTTAGCATTCATTTTCATGTTAGCATTCATTTCCATGTTAGCATTCATTTTCATGTTCAGAAAAATAAAAAAAAGAATTTTTTCTTCATATATTTTAGATGTAAGTATATAAAGATAGAGTGAGAAAAAAAGGGTGGAAAATGCTGCCCAATTCGAGAAGCACCTCCCAACGCCGGGGCCTCGATTCAGGAAGCACCTCCCAACGCCAAGGCCTCGATTCAGGAAGCACCTCCCAACGCCAAGGCCTTGATTCAGGAAGCACCTCCCAACGTCAAGGCCTCGATTCGGGAAGCACCTCCCAACGCCAAGGCCTCGATTCAGGAAGCACCTCCCAACGCCAAGGCCTCGATTCGGGAAGCACCTCCCAACGCCAAGGCCTCGATTCAGGAAGCACCTCCCAATGCCAAGGCCTCGATTCAGGAAGCACCTCCCAACGCCAAGGCCTCGATTCAGGAAGCACCTCCCAATGCCAAGGCCTCGATTCAGGAAGCACCTCCCAACGCCAAGGCCTCGATTCAGGAAGCACCTCCCAACGCCAAGGCCTCGATTCAGGAAGCACCTCCCAATGCCGGAGCCTCGATTCAGGAAGCACCTCCCAACGCCGGGGCCTTGATTCAGGAAGCACCTCCCAATGCCGGAGCCTCGATTCAGGAAGCACCTCCCAATGCCGGGGCCTTGATTCGGGAAGCACCTCCCAACGCCAAGGCCTTGATTCAGGAAGCACCTCCCAACGCCAAGGCCTTGTCTCAGGAAGCACCTCCCAACGCCAAGGCCTCGATTCAGGAAGCACCTCCCAACGCCGGGGCCTTGATTCAGGAAGCACCTCCCAACGCCAAGGCCTCGATTCGGGAAGCACCTCCCAATGCCAAGGCCTCGATTCTGGAAGCACCTCCCAATGCCAAGGCCTCGATTCAGGAAGCACCTCCCAATGCCGGGGCTTTGATTCGGAAAGTACCTTTCAACACAGGGGCCCCAATTCGGGAAACACCTTCCAATACCAGGGCCGTGATTCAGGAAGCACCTCCAAACACAGGGGCCCCGGTTCGGCAAGTCACACTTAGGTGATAAATGGATTACGATGACGTGAAAAAGTAACTTTTTCGAAAGAAATTTAAATGAAACAAAAAATAAAAATACTTTTTTTTTTCTTTTTCAGAACTTCCTGTTTCTCAAACGATTTAAAAAAACATTCAAATCAACTCCCACCTTCTTATAAATACAAAGCGGAATAAAAGATCGAAGCCCTCAAAAATATATAACACTGACAACCGACACAAGGATTCTCCTCCCTGGACTATTGGGCTCTTCCTAAATACTTTTCTTCTCTCGGGCGGGTCCATTTTTACAGGGGGTGTGGGTGATTCGCATCAATAATTAAACAGAAGAGGGCAGCAAAAGGAATTTCAAGACTAACCTGTTCAAAGAACTCCTCCATAAAACCACCTCCGCTATCCACTTGGACAGCCACTTCCTCGGCATCCTCCTCATCACTTACAGCCTGAAATGAAATGATGAAAAATGGATTAAAATAGATGAAAAATGGATGAAAATAGATGAAAAAAATGGATGAAAAATGAAAAATGGATGTTTAAAAATTTAGTATGATAGATTTATTATCTATGTTTTATTCAATCACAAATAAAAAATAAGAAACAAATATATTACACTGATCCATTTGGTGAAAAAGTAAACTATAAGATTAATAATTCAATAAATAATTAATAAATCCCTTATTTGTCACTTGGACATTGTTTAGTTCAATATCGAGAAATCCCGATTCCTTATATATAATTGTATCACAGTCCATAGGTTTCTTCGAATGTCCGGCTGGCTTGGCAGGCCGAGAGCAGACTCAAGGCGTTTCCACAAATAATGACGATAGAGAGACACTCGTAAAGCCAAGACAATTTGCGATTGTCTCCGATGTTTAAAATAAATGTAGCAGATATTTATCTACCTCCCACAGCGGTAAGATGTGACACAAGGTCGGGAAAGTGGGATTTAAAAAAACCAGCGTACGAGAAGTTGAGCACTCTGGCCTCCAAAAAAATGCCTAGGCAACTCCGTCGGCATTCCCTGATCGGGGCGCCTCAGGCGATTAGCAATAAACTAAACCCTTCTCAAAGTGTGAGAAGGCAAAGCCTGGGAGGGTGGACCTCCTAGAACTGCACAGGACAGACCCATAGACCGGCGTAAATCAAGCCCCGAAGGCCAAGACAATACCAGTCTATGGCGTGCAGTATCCATCGGAACAGATACTACACTTTGATATAGCATTTTTTTTTTCTTGACATTTTATTAAATACTAGACCACCCGTGACCCGTTGGGTCAGTTTGTTATATTAGCTATGGAATTCATGTATGAGCGTGACACTTGTGGCATAAAGAAAATAGGTTTTTTTTTACATAACAGAAGCATTTCTATGAAAGTATATTAAAATGAAAAAAGAATATAGATAGATTTCTATGAGTCGTTCTGTTTATTATAATTGTTTTTTTTTTAAATTACAGTTACTGAATTATAAGTGGTTGGTTAGGGCGATTTGAGAAAGGAGGGGGGAACAGCAGGCTTTCTCGCGTACGTAACGAAAACAGAGGGAGTAGGAGTGGTGAAATCTATGAGAGGGAAAGTGGGAGGTGGTTTCGTTCACCGACCGCTAGTATGGTTGATATTAATAATGAGTGTTGTTTTTTTGTTTGTTTGTTTTTGTTTTTTAAAAGGGAGGAGTTTTTTTGAAACTGCGACAGACTTTACGAAGTCCTCCCGTTGAATGTTTTTAGCCGTGAAGAAAACAAATAAACTATTTGATGAAATTAAATGAAACTGTTTAAAAATTTCCAGAATGAAAAATTTCATGCGTTCGTTAATCATAATAGAGAATAACGGAATTGGAATAACAGATTGAAGACGATGCTATTTACGCATGCGCAACCGGATGTTGAAAACCGGAAAGCTGAAAGCTGATTGCAAACATACAAGAACAATAGAGTTTTAGTATTATATAGATTACAGATAACATGTGTGCATATTTTTTTTGAGTTTCAAGCTACTTTCAGTTCCTTCTCGAGCCATCTTCAGGGTTGAGTATCGAGTAAAAAACATTTATTTTTCATGTTTAATGAAATTCAAAAATAATTTAAAAAAAAATTTTTTTTTTTTTTAAAGAAAGTTCATCCCAAACCATTCGCTATATTTATTGTTTTTAATATTAGTAATAGTAGTGGTAGTAGTAGCAGTAGTAGCATATTAATAATTAGAATATTTAAAAAAAAAAAATTTTTTTTTTTTTTTTTTTTTTTTAAGAAAGTCCACCCCAAACAAGGCCGGTCGTCATTGTAGACGTAAGGGGCTACTGATAATTATTAGTGTGTAGATTTTGGGGGGGGGGGGGGGGGGGGGGTCATCCTAAGTTGGGAACTATTCAGTTTTAGATTCAGTACGTTTCTTTCGAATCCCTGCTCTCACAGGTCGACTTGAAAAGCCTTGCGGACATCATGCGAAAGAACAGACTGCGTTGGTTGGGTCACATTGAGCGTAGCGATGGCTGGATTGCTAAAGTCCGACAGTTGAATGTGCCAGCAGAGAACATCACCACTGGCAGACCCAAGTTGACTTGGGAGGACGTAGTCAAACGTGATAGGAAGGCCATGGGTATGGATTCCATCAAGCCTTGCCAAAGACAGGAGTGGAGAGGAAGACTTAGATTTCGAGACTAGACAATCAGGCCCCACCCTCATCAGAGGATTAATTGTGGCCTGATTCAACAAATAAACCGGTTGATGATGATGATAGAGTGGGGGTCGGCAAAGTGGGTGCTTGTTAGGTGCGAATAAGCTCACACATCCAGTCCATTAGTCGTGACTTGGTCCATGGGGGTCCCACACTAGTCATGTAAGACTTAGTGACGAAAAAACTTTCCCCAAGTTACCCAGATAGAACGAAAGAGAGATTGCGCTGGGTGCTTTTGAAGCGTCCCAGCCCTAGTACTTCTGTGCCTGGCTAACAGATTATTTTTTTTATTAACTTATATAAATCTAACTAGAAGAATACTCGTTCTAGGACAAGTAAACTGAATTCTCCGAAAAGAACAGTTTTGCACCACTTTTATGTCACTTTACAGAGATTAAAATGATACTAAACCTTATGTCTAGACTCCTTATTCTGCTGTCGATTGGTTTAGCTGTGCCCATATAATCTCCGCCGTTGCGTTCCTCATTACCTCTTTTTTTTCGCACCCTCTTAACAACAGCTGCACTCTGAGCAGTTTGTGGCCTGCCAGAACGGTGGTCACTCTCCGCTCATGTGCGCCCATTTTTGAATTGGTTGAACCATTCGAACACAAATTCATCTTCTCAAATAAAGCGACCCTGAGGATTTACGAATACGCTTCTTGCGATCAGAAATCGAGTGAAAGCGTCAGTCCGACAGCAATCTCTTTTTTCGCAACTTCTCAACAACAGCTGCACCCTGAGCAGTTTGTGGCCTGCCAGAACGCTGGTCACTCTCCGCTCATGTGCGGCCATTTTTGAATCGGTTGAAGCACTCCTTAATTTGTGTTGCACATTGCATCTTCTCCAAACACCTGCTGAATCTAACGCGACGGCGGAAATGAACACCATTCCAAAAGAAGACTTCCGGGGGTGTTTCCGGCAGTGGATGGATCGGTAGGCTAAGTGTGTGCAAGCACAAGGGGCCTACTTTTAACGGGGATTAGGGTTCCAACCCCGTCACGCATTTGAAATATTTTTTCTGGCCTAAGGTCAGATATTTTTAAGACAGACATCGTATATATTCCCTTTTCTTTGAGGCATGTTATGTGAACTAAAAATAAAAAAATTTTTTTTTTCTTTATCGGTTTGAAACGGTCAAAATATAATTTATTTTTTACTTTATGATACAAATATTTATGATATTTTTTCTAAAAGTGATAGTCTCCAAAGTTTTTTTTATTTTTAATTTACCTACAACACATAAAACACACATGCACGACTTCGAACGACATCTATATATATTCCGGAACGACACCGTAATTGACATTGCGTTGCCATGAACGACAGCCAGGTAGATGTGTTGGAACAACCAAGTGGACTCTCCGGGCTCATTCCTAGATGTCAGTGCCGTATACATAAAAAAAAATTAAAGTCATATATATATATATTGGCCATACAACTACAACCCTCTCCTTACACATCACTTAAATGACACTAGTGTCATCCAGCGACACATTAACACACATAAAAAGCATAAAATCAACCGAACTAAGACAAATATTAACAACTAACACTAAGATCATACATAAAAACAACTGCACCAACAGACTAAAAATCTTCGAAGCCCTACACATAAAAATTACAACCCACAATTAATAAAATAGCATTTACCACCGGTACTAACGCCTTATCAGTCTTCAACAATTAATACATAATAATAATAATAATAATAAATAAAGATATATATATATATAATGTATGTATACATATGTAAATTAATAGATATATAACTAATAATAAAACTATAAATACGGCTCTTAGTAATAATAAGACACAGACGCCTGAAGACGGTCGCGAGACCGAAAGCGCTAGAGGAATGGCCCACGATACAACGTTCGGCGCCATAATCCACCAATTGACACCGGAAAACCGACGAATCGCTTGCCGCGTCGAGAAATTAACCAGAAAGATAGCAAAGAAAGAAAACTCTGTGGTCTTCAATGACATGTATAATAAACGACTTGCTGCCGAAATATACATATATATATATACATATATATGTAAGCAAATTTTGCGTACAACAAAATCGTAGGATAAATTTCAGAGGAAACATTATTTTAATCAATGAAACGGGCGGGTGAAAAAAAAGAAAATTGTTAAAATTTTCCTTAAGGCCTTATCGTCTGACCCTCTAAGAGGAAACATCAGAATGATAAATTAAAAACTAAGAAAATCGAATGAGATATGAGGGGAAAATTTGTTTAAGTTGGAGAAAACGATTGAGAAAAAAAAACAAAAAACGTAAGGCTCTCAACGTTATGGTGGCTTTGAATCATTAAAGATCTTCAACTGATGCTTCAAAATATTTTGTCTACACAGGCTAGGTCGAGAATTGTTAATAACTAACGCCTCAATAATATTGAGATGGTAGTTCGACCTAGCACTGTGTAAAACAGAAAACCACCCATCGGAATACTTGTCAGAACAACTATTTGTACAAACGAGGTGATTACCGATGGCTGATTCCTGTGCCTGGAAGTTCCCGGATGATCTCGAAACTTTGTGTAAACGAATATCACGTGGTATGTGTTGGGATATTCTAATTTCTAATCTTTGGGATGCATCCCCTACACACGAAAATGCATTCCGCCACCATCCGCCCATGCATGGAGTATTGTTGCCACATCTGGGCTGGTGCATCATCTACTAGTCTCTCCCTCCTTGACAAGGTCCAAAAAAAGAGTCGCCAACCTAATAGGTCCATCACTGTCAACCAAGCTCCAGCCCCTGTCCCATCGCCGCAATGTAGCATCCTTGTGCTTGTTTTACAAATACTTCAATGGATTATGCTCCGATGAATTGGCTACTCTGGTGCCCCCTCGACGTAAATTCACTAGACCAACTTGAGAATCAACTAAATCCCATCCATTCACTGTGGAGATCTCCAGATGCCGGAGAGCTTTCTACTCAAATACTTTCGCTTGGCCTTTTGGCTAAGATCAAAGTGTAGTATCTGTTCCGATGGATACTGCACCCCATAGACTGGTATTGTCTTGATTTACGCTGGTCTATGGGTCTGTCCTGTGCAGTTCTAGGAAGTCCACCCTCCCAGGCTTCACCTCCCCTCTTTGAGTAAGTTTATTGCTTACTGCCTGAGGTGCCCCTACCGGAGAATGCCGACGGGGCTGCCCAGGCAATTTTTAAACCCCACTTTCCCGACCCGACCTTGGGTCATATCTTACTTGTGGGAGTAAGATAAAAACTGGCCTTGTGCCTAACTCCTGGAGAGGAGTAAATCAATACTCAAATAGCTTCTTTCCTCGTGTTGCTGGCCTCTGGAACTCCCTCCCTGCCTCCTATTTCCCCGACAGTACTGACATGCAGAAATTTAAAATTAATGTAAACAGACATCTCGTTGCGCAGATCCCAGTTTAGGTTGACCCCAACCAACCTTCTCCCCTTTTCTTTCTTCTCAGTAGCCCCTTATGTCTACAGTGGTGGCCTGCCTTGTTTGGGTTGAACTACGTAAAAAAAATTTTTTTTTTTAATTTTTTTTTTTAAATACAACCATGCTGCAGTCGGTTGGGAAGCAAACTTGTGGTATTTTGTTCCACAGATGTTCGAACTGATTTTAGGTGACTATTTCAAAATGTTTCATAATGAAACGGGCTAATTTTTTTAAAAATAAATTAAAGCTGAATGATACCTTTACTGATTTTTATTTTTAGGTGATTATTTAAAAATGTTTCATAATAGCAGTCGTCTGGGCTGGAATAATTAAAAAAAAAAAAATGAGTTGAAGCTAAGCCGTTATTATATTGCCAATAACAGAGTACAGCAATAACAAACGAGAACAAGAAGTCACTTATAAGACTGCATAGCTCCTCTGACAATGTAAGGATGGGACAAAGTCTTACTCCTCCATATTGTATGAAGTATTCCCGAACTCAAAGTAATAATATGGAAACGTTGATAACATGCGACTGGGGACCGCTTGTGAATTTGTATTCCTGAACTCGAAGTAATATTCCATGATAAATGCCAGTATACTGAAATCATATGCCCTTAATAGGGTTAAGATGAAAATTCATATACACTAAATGTACAAAAGCAAGGAAATTCCCAAATTTTTACACTTTTATTGTCATTAAGGGTATGCGAGCACAACAGGGCTATGTATTTTACTGGTAGGAATTTTTCTTCAGCGCACCTCACACACTTCATCCACTCATGCATAGAGATTTATACTGTAGTGATGTGATAATGAAATGGTTTGGTTGATATGTAGTCATACCCTTAATGACAATAAAAGTGTAAACATTTGGGAATTTCCTTGCTTTTGTACATTTAGTGTATATGAATTTTCATCTTAACCCTATTAAGGGCATATGATTTCAGTATACTGGCATTTTTCATGGAATGTCACTACTTTTGTAAAGGCTATGCCTCAATATGCCTTCTAATAACTGATATAGTTGGTAGTTTGACTAATCAAGGTATATGGTAAACTGAATTGAAATGCCATCAACTAGGCACTAGAACCTCTATCTTTGCCAAAAATCAGCTGAATCCATCAAATGGTCGGTAAGATATAGAATAAAGTGTATGAATACTGGTCATGTTCAAGGTATTTTGGAATTTTCTGGAAAACTAAGGTATATGGTAAACTGAAATTAAAATGCCATCAACTAGACACTAGAACCTCTATCTCTGCCAAAAATCAGCTGAATCCATCAAATAGTTGATGAGATACAGGGTGGCACGTACGTACGTACACACAGATAACATGATTTCATGATTGAACTTTCTGGATCTCTGGGTTGCCTTGACTAATGATGCTGAAATTCTACACATATCAAATAAAAATTTTGTGCAGAGTTAACTAATTTGGTTTATTGTTTTTTTAGTTATGATTGATCAAAGAAATGAGATTTCCAGCATAGGCCGTTCGTAAAGTCTATTAAGGGATAGAGCGCTCTCGCGCCTCCCTTGATACGGAAACGTTGATAACATGCGACTGGGGACCGCTTGTGAATTTGATATTCCCTAGAAACTTCCTCCTTTAGGGTGAATGCCGCTTTGGATACTTTGTTAGATTTGGACCCGTGCTAAAAGTGCCTTGGCGCTGGAGCTTTCCGGCGTTTTAAGTAAGAAGCGGTTAGTCAATGAAACTGCGATAAAATGAATAACTGATTGAAATGAATAAGCAGACGACATCTTAACTTGATAATTGAATTTTTGACGTCTGCAAACGAGCCTAATTCCTAACCCTTCCCAAACCCTAACCCTGCCCTAACCCTAACAAAAGCAACAATAATAATTAATAAAAACAAAAAAATAAATTTTCGTAAAAAACACACAAAAAAAAAAAACCACTTAACTTTTTAATTTAAACACTTATTTGAATTACTTATTTCTTTGTTAAAAAAAAAAATATTCCAAACAAAATTTTTTGCTTGTGTGTTCCCCCCCCCCCCCCTCGCTTGTAAATCCTGCCTCGTTTGTGCTTTTTTGGACGCAGATAAGTCAACGGATTTTTCATTCGGCACTGTCCGGCGTTTTACGTAAACATCCGGAAAGTACCGACGCCGTGGCACTTTTAGCGCAGGTCCTAATGTAAAAAAAGTACCGCGCTTTGATATAGATATTTCTGGTCTTGACTTATATTTCAAAAACTTGATTTAAATGAGCATGATGTTCAGGTTTAAGTGCAAACATGCCGGCCTTTAATCAGATATTATTACACGAAAACACACACGCGTGCAACTAACCAGATCTATCTATTGCTTTCAGGCAATTTAATTGTCAATTGTCCAAAGTAACTGAGAAACGTTGCATATGAATTGAGAAAAGATTTATATGTATATATATATATATATATATATATATGCAAATTATAACCAAAAGGTAAACTTTTAGAGAGTTGGACCTATTGTGAAATAAGGAAAGCTCAATATACTGGATAGAGCAAAAATATGGTACGTCAATGAAAATTAATAAGACCTGCAAATGGAAGCAAATCGGTATTTTCAATTGTTCAAAACAAGGAGTAATTTAGTTAATAAAAACATTTATTTTTCATCTCTTTCTTTCCTTAAACCAGGTTTTTCAAAGATTAAAATCTTATCAGAGGAAAAATTATGATTGATAAGTTGACAGGGTAGGACTGTCAAAGTTCCAAATTTGAAAAAGTTTTCTTTTAAAATTAAAAATTAAACAAAAAAAAAAAAAAAAAAAAAAAAAAAAAAAAAAAAAAAAACTTCTATAAAAAAACCTTCCGAAAAGTTCAAACGGGCATGGGAATCACCAATAACGAAATCCAAAAAACGTAGGGCTCAGAAATATTGGTAAATCCAGAGGAATCTGTATAAAAATCCAACGACGGCGATTTCACTCAGGTCTGTTGTCCACGGAGAGGAATCAAATAAAAGCGGCCATTTCAAGGAAAACAATATTCTTATCAATCATAATTTTTCCTCTGATAAGATTTTAATCTTTGAAAAACCTGGTTTAAGGAAAGAAAGAGATGAAAAATAAATGTTTTTATTAACTAAATTACTCCTTGTTTTGAACAATTGAAAATACCGATTTGCTTCCATTTGCAGGTCTTATTAATTTTCATTGACGTACCATATATATATATATATATATATATATATATATATATATATATATATATATACAGGGTGATTCATAAGTCACTTAGCTATTTATTTTTGAAATTCTAAAGTTAAAAAATACGGTGATACAAAACAAAGTTTATTCAACAAATTCATTTATGGAGATTTGAAATTACAGCAACTTTTCAAAATTTCCACCTTCGTTCTGCATGCATAGCTCCATTCTTTTTTGCAAGGAATTTACGACTCTTTGTAGCATATTTGATTGATTATGAAATAAATATATATAGAAACAAAAATATAAACGAACAAATTTAAAATAACAAATAGCAGTAATTAGAGAGTAAGATAACAATTATCAAAAGTTCATAGTATGTTCGTGCTTCATATGGTAATCATTTTAAATAGCTAAGTGAAGTGACTTATGAATCACCCTGTATATATATATATATATAT
Organism: Sepiola atlantica; assembly: GCA_963556195.1. Classification (NCBI taxonomy): domain Eukaryota; kingdom Metazoa; phylum Mollusca; class Cephalopoda; order Sepiida; family Sepiolidae; genus Sepiola; species Sepiola atlantica. The sequence goes on along the minus strand of OY744549.1, from coordinate 57,199,219 downwards.
ATATATATATATCATACGTGAATATGGGTTGAATCCAACTCTATGTTGACCCATTTTGCGTTTGGCATATGAATGTAAGTGCTCAATACATTTGCTTAAGGTTATTGATTTTATGTAGATGTAACATTCCTTTGTTGATATACAATCTTTATGGTTAGTAAAATCACACACACACACACACACACCCACACAGCTATCTGGTGTTGCCCAGAGCCATAAAAATAAATAAAAATAGAAGCAGTTAAACAAATTAGCCAACAGTACGATATGAAGAAAATAGCCAACAGTACAGTACGATATGAAGAAAATAGCCAACAGTACGATATGAAGAAAATAGCCAACAGTACGATATGATGAAAATAGCCAACAGTACGATATGAAGAAAATAGCCAACAGTACAGTACGATATGAAGAAAATAGCCAACAGTACGATATGAAGAAAATAGCCAACAGTACAGTACGATATGAAGAAAATAGCCAACAGTACAGTACGATATGAAGAAAATAGCCAACAGTACAGTACGATATGAAGAAAATAGCCAACAGTACAGTACGATATAAAGAAAATAGCCAACAGTACAGTACGATATAAAGAAAATAGCCAACAGTACAGTACGATATGAAGAAAATAGCCAACAGTACAGTACGATATGAAGAAAATAGCCAACAGTACAGTACGATATGAAGAAAATAGCCAACAGTACAGTACGATATGAAGAAAATAGCCAACAGTACGATATGAAGAAAATAGCCAACAGTACGATATGAAGAAAATAGCCAACAGTACGATATGAAGAAAATAGCCAACAGTACAGTACGATATGAAGAAAATAGCCAACAGTACGATATGAAGAAAATAGCCAACAGTACAGTACGATATGAAGAAAATAGCCAACAGTACAGTACGATATGAAGAAAATAGCCAACAGTACAGTACGATATGAAGAAAATAGCCAACAGTACGATATTAAGAAAATAGCCTACAGTACGATATGAAGAAAATAGCCTACAGTACGATATGAAGAAAATAGCCAACAGTACGATATGAAGAAAATAGCCAACAGTACGATATGAAGAAAATAGCCAACAGTACGATATGAAGAAAATAGCCAACAGTACAGTACGATATGAAGAAAATAGCCAACAGTACAGTACGATATGAAGAAAATAGCCAACAGTACAGTACGATATGAAGAAAATAGCCAACAGTACAGTACGATATGAAGAAAATAGCCAACAGTACAGTACGATATAAAGAAAATAGCCAACAGTACAGTACGATATAAAGAAAATAGCCAACAGTACAGTACGATATAAAGAAAATAGCCAACAGTACAGTACGATATGAAGAAAATAGCCAACAGTACAGTACGATATAAAGAAAATAGCCAACAGTACAGTACGATATGAAGAAAATAGCCAACAGTACAGTACGATATGAAGAAAATAGCCAACAGTACGATATGAAGAAAATAGCCAACAGTACGATATGAAGAAAATAGCCAACAGTACGATATGAAGAAAATAGCCAACAGTACAGTACGATATGAAGAAAATAGCCAACAGTACAGTACGATATGAAGAAAATAGCCAACAGTACAGTACGATATGAAGAAAATAGCCAACAGTACAGTACGATATGAAGAAAATAGCCAACAGTACGATATGAAGAAAATAGCCAACAGTACGATATGAAGAAAATAGCCAACAGTACGATATGAAGAAAATAGCCAACAGTACAGTACGATATGAAGAAAATAGCCAACAGTACGATATGAAGAAAATAGCCAACAGTACAGTACGATATGAAGAAAATAGCCAACAGTACAGTACGATATGAAGAAAATAGCCAACAGTACAGTACGATATGAAGAAAATAGCCAACAGTACGATATTAAGAAAATAGCCTACAGTACGATATGAAGAAAATAGCCTACAGTACGATATGAAGAAAATAGCCAACAGTACGATATGAAGAAAATAGCCAACAGTACGATATGAAGAAAATAGCCAACAGTACAGTACGATATGAAGAAAATAGCCAACAGTACAGTACGATATGAAGAAAATAGCCAACAGTACAGTACGATATGAAGAAAATAGCCAACAGTACGATATGAAGAAAATAGCCAACAGTACGATATGAAGAAAATAGCCAACAGTACAGTACGATATGAAGAAAATAGCCAACAGTACAGTACGATATGAAGAAAATAGCCAACAGTACAGTACGATATGAAGAAAATAGCCAACAGTACAGTACGATATGAAGAAAATAGCCAACAGTACAGTACGATATGAAGAAAATAGCCAACAGTACAGTACGATATGAAGAAAATAGCCAACAGTACAGTACGATATAAAGAAAATAGCCAACAGTACAGTACGATATAAAGAAAATAGCCAACAGTACAGTACGATATAAAGAAAATAGCCAACAGTACAGTACGATATAAAGAAAATAGCCAACAGTACAGTACGATATGAAGAAAATAGCCAACAGTACAGTACGATATGAAGAAAATAGCCAACAGTACAGTACGATATGAAGAAAATAGCCAACAGTACAGTACGATATGAAGAAAATAGCCAACAGTACGATATGAAGAAAATAGCCAACAGTACGATATGAAGAAAATAGCCAACAGTACAGTACGATATGAAGAAAATAGCCAACAGTACAGTACGATATGAAGAAAATAGCCAACAGTACAGTACGATATGAAGAAAATAGCCAACAGTACAGTACGATATAAAGAAAATAGCCAACAGTACAGTACGATATGAAGAAAATAGCCAACAGTACAGTACGATATAAAGAAAATAGCCAACAGTACAGTACGATATGAAGAAAATAGCCAACAGTACAGTACGATATGAAGAAAATAGCCAACAGTACAGTACGATATAAAGAAAATAGCCAACAGTACAGTACGATATGAAGAAAATAGCCAACAGTACGATATGAAGAAAATAGCCAACAGTACAGTACGATATAAAGAAAATAGCCAACAGTACAGTACGATATAAAGAAAATAGCCAACAGTACAGTACGATATGAAGAAAATAGCCAACAGTACGATATAAAGAAAATAGCCAACAGTACAGTACGATATAAAGAAAATAGCCAACAGTACAGTACGATATAAAGAAAATAGCCAACAGTACAGTACGATATGAAGAAAATAGCCAACAGTACAGTACGATATGAAGAAAATAGCCAACAGTACAGTACGATATGAAGAAAATAGCCAACAGTACAGTACGATATGAAGAAAATAGCCAACAGTACGATATGAAGAAAATAGCCAACAGTACGATATGAAGAAAATAGCCAACAGTACAGTACGATATGAAGAAAATAGCCAACAGTACAGTACGATATGAAGAAAATAGCCAACAGTACAGTACGATATGAAGAAAATAGCCAACAGTACAGTACGATATAAAGAAAATAGCCAACAGTACAGTACGATATAAAGAAAATAGCCAACAGTACAGTACGATATGAAGAAAATAGCCAACAGTACAGTACGATATGAAGAAAATAGCCAACAGTACAGTACGATATGAAGAAAATAGCCAACAGTACAGTATGATATGAAGAAAATAGCCAACAGTACAGTACGATATTAAGAAAATAGCCAACAGTAAAGTACGATATTAAGAAAATAGCCAACAGTAAAGTACGATATTAAGAAAATAGCCAACAGTAAAGTACGATATTAAGAAAATAACCAACAGTAAAGTACGATATGAAGAAAATAGCCAACAGTACGATATGAAGAAAATAGCCAACAGTACGATATCAAGAAAATATCTAACATGACTGAAATAATATATCCATTACAGATGACGGTTCTTGTTCAGAAAGAAAAGATCTTTTCACATCGGAAAAAAATTGCATTGAAGTAGATGCATTTTAAATTTGTCTCTATATTTATTTGCATATGGGTGCGCATGTGTGAGTTGTTTTTACAATAGCGTTCACCCGGGTTGAGTTGAGCCGGCTTGATCCCTGGTCTGTACTGCACCTTGAATCATGGCAGCCCATGCACGGTGGTACTGAGCACGGGCAAACACTATGGCTAGCCAATCGCGATTCCACCGATGAAGGGCGGACCACCTGTGGAGCTGAGAAACCAGCCAAGTTTTGGTGTTCTACGTAAACTGAAACCAGCGTTCGCTAGTATTTACTTGCCTCCCCGGGAGGGCAAAGTTAATGTGGCGAAAGTTCAGCTCCTCAAAAGGGGAATTCGGAATCGGGACAAAAATTCAATGATTGTTATCCCGGTCCTCAGCTGTCCCCCGACATGCTTGCGTCACCCAGGCAAAGAAGTGGGGGAGGATTACACTGTAGATTAGCTCCCCCTTTCGGGCGACGAGCCGTGTGTCCAAACCATCGAAGACGTCGCTGCAATAGGACGGATGAGGTGTTGGCGGAGAACAGTCAGCTTATGTAGGAGTATATGCGCATGAATAACCCTAACTCGGAAGGTTTATTATTGCATCTGTGGGTCAGATGTCCGCATTTACTTATGTTGGTGTTATATATATATATATATATATATATATATATATATAGTCTAAAGAAGCTTTGAGTCATTAAAAAAAAAAAAAATGTAAAATGCAGTTTAAATCCCCAGACAAACTAACTAAATCCAAGATATTGCAGACTTAACATTCGTTGGAAAATTAATAAATGAAAAAAAAAAAAAAATAAATAAATAAAATAAAAAATGTAAAATGCACATTAAATCCCAAGACAAACTAACTAAATCCAAGATATTGCAGACTTAACATATATATATATATATATATCCCCGAAACAGTCGCTCTTGTAATCAACTGCTGTCTTTGACCGGATCTGTTCCAACTTCGAGGAGTTGATTTTTCATATATTATATATATATATATATATATATAAGATAGACGAAGAGTGATAAACAAGCACGAATGTCCAAATTTATTTCAAACTTCGATTGTTCAATGCAAAGTATATTCTGTAATAAAATTATGTTTATTATTCTTTCCTTAAGCCAAGGCTTTTCAAAGATCGAGATCTTATCATCAGAGGAATTATACAGATAGATAAGTTGGCAATAGAAAAGCCAAAATTCAACATTTGAAAAAATATTAAGAAAATGATGGGTGAAAAAAAGTTTGTGTAAAAAGATATTAGGTTAGTCCAGATGGTGATTGTCCGCCGATAAGGTGTCCAATGGAAGAAAGTTTTGATGGAGAAGAAAAAGTTTCGTGGAGGCATCACAGAAAGGTGTTCAAAATGAAGTAAATCCAATGGTGAAAATTGAGTTCAAGTCGTAGATGGAGCGCACTTAAACAGAATTAAAATATATTTGCATTGTCGAGGTATCCTCCTTCCTAAACTTTCTCATGATGGTACCAAAGGTACTTTAGTGCTTTCATTTCCATGTAATAAACCCGTCCTTATATAAATGTATATGTAAGGAAATCAACATCTTTGAAGCACGGATTAGAATGTATTAAAGTGAAATATTTTGAAAAATTAACAATCGTGCAATTTGAAATGAAAAATTCATTTATTTAATTTTTTTTTTTTTGCAAGCTTTCGTTGTAGAACAACCTTGTCAGGCGAGACTGTCTTATAGGCTTTTTTTCTTTTCTTCCTCCTCATTTTGATGGTATTAACCCTGAGGGGTCGAATCACGATATGAGCAGAAAGAGACGTCAAGTTCTTAAGACGTTAGGATTAAGTGTAGTCCTGGTGATGTTATGCGCAGATTGGCGTTTTTTTTTTATAAGTAAGGAAATCAACATCTTAGAAGCACGAATTAGAATGTATTAAAGTGAAATATTTTGAAAATCAACAATCGTGCAATTCGACCCCTCGGGGTTAATACCATCAAAATGAGGAGGAAGAAAAGAAAAAAAAAACTATTAGACAGTCTCGCCTGACAAGGTTGTTCTACAACGAAAGCTTGCAAAAAAAAAAAAAAAAAAAAAAAAAAAAAAAAAATTAAATTAAATAAATGAATTTTTCATTTAAAATTGCACGATTGTTGATTTTCAAAATATTTCACTGTATATATTTTAAAGATTTCAAAGTATGGGCGGTAGAACTTAACTAGTTCTGCTTGGGGAGTCAGAGCATTCTGACTATTGTCTTCAAATCACCGAAACAGTCGCTCTTGTAGTCAACTGACGAGCCCTCATTACTCTAATTAATACTACGAAAACTCTAAAAAATATTTTTGTATACTTTTATATATATATTTTTTTTAATTTTCCTCCTTTTTTAACCATTTTTGTAATCAATTTAGTTTTATGTTGTGTCTATGTCTACATTGTTTTGGGTTTTACAAAGATCTTGGCAAAATTGTCTTTCTCTGTGATATTATACATATTTGGTTTCTTCAGGTTCCATTATCGACTCTTTTTCATGGTGGGATTTTTGTTTCATTAACATATATCTATATTATTAGTCCACCCACATCTCCAATCTAACTAACCCACCATTTACTACTGTGTGCTCTACAGAATGATTGAAATAAATTTTTTTTTAAATCAAACTAATTATAAAATTTTAAAAAAATATTCCCAAGAAAATAACATTTTTGGCACTTCTGTCGTATATATGAAGCAGCAGATTTTCTGTCCTTCTACTGAAAATAAAGTGAGGTAATTCAACCGGAAGTGATTTTTTTACAACATAAAAAAAAATGCAAGATTGATTTGTTTTTGGGTAACAAGAAACAATTAACAATTTCTTTTTGTTTATTATATGAAGTAAAAAAATTTTAAATAAAAAACCCTAACCCTAAACCCTAAGAAATCAGGCGGTGTGCCTGTAAAAAATCTATTGTTTTTTGCGGCTGGTTCATTAAATTACCAATGTCTCGAAGATTAATCTCATGTAACTCCATTTTCTAAATACTAAATTCCACTTCCGGTGAATTCTGAATGAATGGTACTTGGAGAAAAAAAAACGGAACTCTTCAATTTCGATTTCTTAATCGCCAGCTGCTTCATATATACGACAGAAGTGCCGATTTTTTTCCTGCCCTATATGACAGACAGTATTATCTTCATTACATATATCTCCACACAGACGGACTTTTCCTTTGGTGTCTATTTTTGACAAAGGGAAGATTTTTCCGAAATATTAAATGATTCTTAATCATTATCCGGACAACACAAAGCCGACACCACACTTGCTGTTATGTAAGCTTTTAAAGAAAAATAAATAGTACCCCCCACTCTTCGAGTTATTATTTTTGTTCTTTCCAGCTTATATTCAATCCAGCACTCTGCATTGCCCCTAGCTTTCTTAATACATTTACATTTACATATATATATATATATATTTCGGCAGCAAGTCATTTATTATACACGCGTTGTTGAAGACCAGAGTTTTCTCTCTTCACTCTCTTCCTTGTTAATTTCTCGACGCGGCGAGCGATTCGTCGGTTTTCTGGTGGAGTATGGCACCTAATATATCGCAGGCCATTCCTCTAGCGCTTTCAGTCTCTCGACCGTCTTCAAGAGGCTGGGTCTTATTGTTACTAAGAGCCGTATTTATAGTTTTATTATTAGTTATATATCTATTAATTTACATATATATACAGAAATATATATATATATATATCCTTATTCATTTATTTATTTTATTTTATATTTAAAAAAAAATTTTTTTTTTTAATTTCCATTATTATTATTTTGTATTAATTGTTGAAGACTGATAAGGCGTTAGTACCAGTGGTGAATGCTATTTTATTAATTGTGGGTTGTAATTTTTTTATGTGTAGGGCTTCGAAATATATATATATATATATATATATATATAGCGCTTAAGAAAAACAAATAATAAAAGTAAAAAAAACTTAAATTCTTAATCATTATCCGGACAACACACATAGCCGACACAACACTTGCTGTTATGTAAAATTTAAAAAAAATAAAAAATAAATAAATAATAAGTCCGCCCCTTTGATTTATTACTTTTGTTTTTTCCAGCTTCTCATCAATCCGGCACTTTGCATTGCCCCCAGCCTTGTTAATACATTTACTAATATATATATATATATATATATATATTAGCACTTAAGAAAAACAATAACAAACAAAAAAAAAAAAAAAAAAAATTTAGATTTAAGGCGCTAAAAATCACACATAAAATTTGACAAGGGCCCTTGGACCAGAGGTAAATTACTACGCCACGGGCATCATGGTCGTGGTTTTGAGTCCCTGTCAAAGTCAAGCCGTGTTGATGATTAGTAAAACTATGAAACGCGTACACGGATTACTTTTAGGTGTGTATAAATAAAAATAAATAATGAAAATATATACATATATATCCTTTGGGAGAATGTAACTCCCATAATAATAATAAAGCTAATAGCTACATTGGTTTTACAAGCACTACCCTATCCAACCGCCTCACCATGCATCTTGTAAACTCTAGCTCAATTTACCAACATCTACAAAAACATAACTGCCCTCCTTCTGATTTAAGACAAATTCTAGTTAATAACACTAAAATTATATATTTCGAAACCTATTTAAAAAAATTAAAAATACTCGAAGCTATCTACATAAAAACACAATAACCTAAAATTAACAACATCACATATGAAACCAGTGGTAATATTTTTAAATTCTTAACGTAATGCGATTTTGTTCTGTGATGCCATCCAGCGTTGCTGAATTTAAATCGTCAACGACTTTTCTGGAACAATGCGGAAAACGTTCTCTGCACGTTTCTCCGCTGTTTTTTTTTTTTTTAATTCTCTTCTTTCTCCAGCTTTTTTGTTCATTTGCTTTTGACACCTGACGATAATTCGACAGAGAATGGAAAACGTTCGTGAAACATTTATTAATTTTTTTGATTTAAATAGAAAAAAAGACTATCAGAAAAAAATTTTTTTAATTTAAAAAGGTATAATTAAACAGACGAATTCTGTTATTTGTAACAATATATGTTATATATATATATATATATATATATATATATATATATATATATATATATATGGTAAAGGAAGGATGATGGTAATCCGACATAATGGGGAATAAAAAAGGAAAAACCAAAAAGGATGTTTTTTTTTATGTGTTCATCAACGTTTCGTCTTTATTTGTAAGACTTCTTCAGGATGATAATATTAAGAAAAATGTCATGCAAGTACATGAACATATTGAGTTGACATGATGGGCTGATGGGGAAAAACAGTAGGACCAACGTCCGGGCTTGGTGATGTCAGTTCACTTCTCTGCATACACCCCCCCCCACACACACACACACACACACATCTTCATTCACCACGAACCCAAACCTTCCAACCTACTCATCACTCACATTCTTGAAGCAGCCACCTGGTCAAACATTCCCCCTCCTCTTTCTCCACTTCTTCATTCACTGCCATCCACATTATTCCCGTTCACCCCCACCCCTCCACTTTTTCACTTACAACCATCCACATTATCCCTGCTCACCCCCACCTTTCCACTTTTTTCACTCAGAACCATCAACATTCATTTCACTCCACGTGACTGACATCACCAAGCCCGGACGTTGGTCCTACTGCTTCCAGTAGTGGCTACTACGTCTCCACATCATGTCAACCCAATATGTTCACATACTTGCATGACATTTTTCTTAATATTATCATCCTGAAGAAGTCTTACAAATAAAGATGAAACGTTGATGAACACATAAAATAAAAATCCTTTTTGGTTTTTCCTTTTTCATTTCCCATATATATATATATATAGTCTTGGAATTTTCTCAACCATTAAAACTATATTTCAAAAAAATAAAAAATAAAAAAAATAAAAAACCCTGTAAGTCCCAAGTCGTTCAGTGGAAAATCACTCATGTAAGTAAATTTAACTTTTTCAGTTATTATATTAGTTTGCTTCTAACATTATTTAAGGGATCATCAGTTGTTTACCATGAAAAACTGTTTCGGCAATTTAAATATATATATATATATTTATTTAATTGTGTCATTAAATTATACTATTAAAACATTTACTATGGCTGTTATTTTTTTTAAATATATATATATGTATACATGTGTGTGCAATTGTACGTGGAGGAAGAATGTCGTATTGTAGACTAGCAGGGCCACTCGGCGTTGCCCAGGACAAGAAAATAGGGGGGTTCAAAAGCATGTACAGCATCTTTCTTTTAAAACTTCTATCTACCTCTTTTTTCCCCCCCTCCCCTTCCATCTTCCCCTCCCCAGTCAAGAAAGGTTCCCCTTCCACTGACAGAACAGATACTAAACTTTGATCCTAGAAACTGTATTTTAGTTAGCGTTTCACACCAAAAGGTCAAGAGGGGGGGGGGGTAAAAAAAAAACAAATGCTAGTCTAAATGTCGACCGCCCACCCCCCTCTCGACTAATTTTATTCCTGGTAACCTCCGAAAGAATGAATATTACAAAATAAAAATGGGTCCTTATTTAGTCCGAGACAATACTGAAAAAGAATAAATCAGCTTTGTGGGTGTGTCTTGTGTAGTTTCTGACTTTTGCCTGGAAACACACGGACATACTTGACTGCTAATCGCATTTGTACGTGACTGGCCGTTTAGGTTACGAATCTCTGTGCCAATACACTTGCTATATCTAGCCCCGTTGTGGGGTCATGGATGACTAAACAGGTGTCTGTGGATGATATAGAAACAATAGAATGCTAGATTTCAGTGATCAGGTCTCTATTCACCTTTCAAAAAAAAAAAAAAATCCATATAATTAACCGACCGTTTCGTCTACAGATGAACAACCAAATATAGTTAAATATTCTAGATTTTCCGTACGTGCGACTCTTCAGAAGTCTAAAAATCGTGTCCACAAAAATCAAAAAAAAAAAGAAGTTTATTCTAATTTTTGTTATATCTATTTGTCTCTTCCTCGTCCTTCTTCTCCTCCCTTCTTCCCTGTTTTCTACTTCTTTTTTCTTTCTTTCCTTATCCCTCTCTCTCTTTCTATCTCTTTAAAACTGTCTACACTTCTTCCATTTCTTTTTTTTTTTTTTTCTTATCAGAGTTTGATTAATCGGCATGGATTGTCTCCTCCCATACTGATGATTGCAGGTTTGGCATGAAACATGTCTGTATGGGTTTATTTTGTAAATAATATTTATTTACATATCTATCTATCTATCTATATATATATATCTCTATCTCTATATCTATTAGTACTTCATGTATCCACATAAAATATTATAAGGAAATATAATTTTTTATGTATCAGTTTTCAGTATTTACTTCAACAGTGCTCGATACGCAAGTAGAGCTAGGTAGTAAGCAGTGAAAATATATATGGCAATCAAGCTACACAGAGGCTCCCGTGTTTCATCCCCAGGGGGAATCGCCAGGCTAAATGACGATTCCCCCCGGGGATGAAACACGGGGGCCTCTGTGTAGCTTGATTGCCATATATATTTTCACTGCTTACTATATATATCTATATCTCTATATATCTTATCTATATATCTTATCTCTATATCTCTATATCTATATCTCTATATCTCTATCTCTATATCTCTATCTCTCTATATCTCTATCTCTCTATATCTCTATATCTATCTCTATCTCTATCTATATCTACAGGGTGTCTCAAAAAAATGTACTCACTCTTAGAATGACGAGAAAACCTCAAATGTACTCACTCGTAGAATGACGAGAAAACCTCAAATGTACTCACTCGTAGAATGACGAGAAAACCTCAAATGTACTCACTCGTAGAATGACGAGAAAACCTTTATTTATGAACATAGAGAGAAATGAAATAGCTTCAAATACATGAAACAAATGTAATTGAAAAAGCATGTTCGCAAATGTTCAAATTGATGTTTATTATAAATTTACTCACTCTTTTTTTTTTTGTTTCAGATATTCTGAATTAATGATATCCGCATTGGGCATCATAGGACCTTTCTTTTTCAACGAAACTGTCAATGGTGAGAGCTACCTCAACTTGCTTCAGGAATTTGTTGGTCCACAAATTACAGAGAGGTTTGGTGATGACGGCGATATTTACTTTCAGCAAGAAGGAGCTCCTCCCCACTACCATCCCGATGTACGAGCTTACCTCGATGCAGTGTTTCCTGACACATGCATTGGACGAAGGGGCCCCAATGAATACCCTGCGCGTTCCCCAGACCAAAGACCCATGGACTTTTTTTTGTGGGGATACTTAAAAGACAAAGTTTATGGCAACAAACCAAGGACAATTGATGCATTGAAATTGGAAATTGAAAGACACTGTCGTGATATTCCTAATGACATGTTTCGCGACGTTTGCGAATCCCTTGGTGCGCGTTATCAGCTTTGTTCGAACAATAATGGTCATCAGTTTGAACATTTGCGAACATGATTCTTCAATTACATCTGTCTCATGTATTCGATGCTATTTCATTTCACTCTATGTTCATTAATAAAAGTTTTCTCGTCATTCTACGAGTGAGTACATTTGAGGTTTTCTCGTCATTCTAAGAGTGAGTACATTTTTTTGAGACACCCTGTATATCTCTATCTATATCTCTATCTATATCTCTATCTATATCTCTATCTATATCTCTATCTATATCTCTATCTATACACACACACACGCATATACACCCACATATACACGATCTTTTTCTGGACACGACTTTTGGACTTCTGAATAGTCGCATGTATGAAACAAAAAGAATTGAATGCTCTAGATTATCAATATCATAAAAATGTAAACAAATGAATAAAAATTCAGATATATTTCTTGCACTCACAGTAGCAAGTTTGTTAGCTCAGAGGATGGTGTGTCAGATGATCACGATAAATATACGAGGCCTGTCTAAAAAGTATCCAACCTTAGGCCAGAAAAAATATTTTAAATACGTGACGGGGTTGGGATTTCGTATCGTGATATGTAGTAATAAAAGTACTGATATATAGTGATAAGTACTAAGACTACACATAGAAAAAACAAGAATAGGTTGAAGGACCTGTGGTGCAGTAGATATAGTACTAAGTTAAATTCAGTTCTAAGTGATAGTCATCTGAAGGTCGAAGGTTCAATCCTCGGTGCGGACGATACTAAGAATTGCGAATTACTGAAAACTTCTTCCGATCATAGCTGACGGAACAAGAGCATGCGTGGATTAAATAAAGGGTTTTGTTCGAAATTCCGTCCAGATTTAAGAGTTCGACAGAAAGATTCCCCCGAGTTCGAAGAGATACACCTGAAGAAGGTTACAGCAGCCGAAACGTTGTGATGATAACACTCAAAATGAGAAATGTAGTCTGAATAACCAAAATTATGCAAATTCCAATCAGTTTCAACTAAGGAAGTCAAGATTAAGAAAAAGCCATCAAGTGTGGAAAGGAGACAGGAAGTCATTCTTTGATGAAACGAAAGTTATCAACCTCCCCAATATCTCCCATCATCATTTTTTCTTCACGGCAAAATTAACATTTTCAGTTTTCAGGCAAGACAGAGAGAGAGAGAAAGAGGAAGAGAGAAACAAAAACCAAGAAAGAAAGATAAAGCAGGAGAGAAAGAAAGGAAGAAAATCCAGCCAAATAGCGACAACAAAAAAAAAAAAATAAGGAGGTAAAGCTCTAGCAATTTCACAGAAATAAGCTTTTTCTTAAAAAACAAAAACAAATTTAAATTAATATGCCTGAACACTGCCAACGCAAAGTTCCTGCAAACTGGTTCATATTCGATATTAGTACCAATTATTTATTACTAGGGGAAAAAACATGTGACCGGTTGGGTCACCCATTTTGCTCAGGTTAGATTGTGTGAATCACAAAAATGAGTTTGCAAAGCCAGTTAAATATAAAAAAAAATAAACAAAATCCCAAATTAATCTTTTTCTGTTCGCTGTATCTTAATCAGTCTCTCTTTCTCTCTACAGCGACGTGTTAAATAGTATTGCTACTTGTGGTGATATTCCCTTTTTTTAATTAATTTTGCATAATAACATTCTACATTTGCTTCTATTTTGTTTTTGGTGTAGTTAGTGATATGGAATTGAAATAAATTGTGACGTCAGTCCCATTACTTCTCAGACGCTTCATAGGCCAAAAAACACTTTTGGGAGGGGATCAAAGATATGTTTACAGAAAATTAAATCGAATTTTGTCAACTAGTTTTTATAGGATTGTAGTTTATTGGGTTAGCGTTACCTAATGTCCCTTATTAGTAATCCCATGTTTTGTTATTCAGGTTTACAAATGGACTAATCAGACATCATAATTGACAAAGAGTAATTCATTTAGTTTTCACATGAAGACGTGTCGGACAGGACTTTGAGGAAGCACTATTTTTTTGCCATTAGGTTCTATACCCTAGTTGTTCCGTTTTACGTAGCATATATCGCCTAGCATTTATCTCCCTTAGCCAACCCTTTTTTTCTTAGGGGATTCCTTCAGACTCGTCACCGGTGAGATCCTTCCAGTCCTGTCCGCGGTCTATTCAGCTGCCTTCTTCACGATCCCCGTAGTGCAGTTTTCTATCTCTTTAAATATGCCGCCGTTCTGAACATCGCCGACAAGAAACATTGCCTTTCTTCTCCCAAAGAATAGAATTAAATAGTGCGAGTAGTGATATTTTTGCACTATTTTTTCACCAAACTCCTTGTTAAACTTTGCTATGTCTTCATTTTCTATTCTTTATTTACACTTTTATCTTTGTCGATGATCAAAAAACCTGCGTCTAAAATATACAACACCGCACAGTTTTGATTGTCGATAAAAGTTTGTGGCGGAATTGATGATCTTGAGCCAAAAATCGAGCGGTGGAGATGGCCCGGACTTACTTCATCCCCGCAGTAAGAGGGTCCGCCTTTGCCTGGCTTGCAGATGGAAAGGGAAATAAGTTTTGGCTTACTAGTTTTCTAGTGAGGACTGAACTCGCAACCTCGAAGTAACAAATCAACTGGTTGCTGCACAATAATACGTGGATTCGCTTTGACGACAAATAGTCAGCCAGCGGATTGTTTTTTCTGATTGGTTAAGCGGAATTAACTGAAGGAAAATCTGTTAATAAAAAGAGAAGAAAATCGGAGAAGGGAAAGGGAGTGTCGAGTGAGATTCTGCGGTGAGCCGAATTATTTTTCGTTCATTGGAGCTCAAAGTTACAGAGTTTTTGTGCTTCTACAGGAATTGAACCGAACTGGGTTTTTTTTTTTGTTTAACGTTTGGAGTCTAGTCATAGACTTCTGAATTCCCATTTTCAGAGTTTATACCACCTGTCTGAGGTTTGGACGTTTCTACGAAGCATACACATCCCGACGACAGTACATTAATACTAAAAACGCATTCAAGCAGGTTTCGGATAAACACCAACTTCGATTGCCACACAAACATCCCGCTTATGTGCACGGCACGCAGACATGGTGTGCATGTGATGGCAACAAGCATTATGCAAATGTAACCATGCAAACATTATGTACATATATCAGTATTTAGTTAACACTGAAATTTATTTCTGTCAGTGCATCATGCATCGTGCTGCCTTTTTGTTTGCACTTGTGTTTGCGTAGGTAATAACATAAAACAAACGGGTTTTTTTTTTATGGAAATCGCTCCAGACACGGCATGAAGCCACTTGATGTAAGGAGCTAACACGAACGAAAGATGATTATCGCAAAGACAGGAAATGCTTAATTGGCCTTAGTCTTGAAAAGGCCAAGGTTATAGTTAGGAGGAAAACAGTCAGCAGGAAGAGAGTTCCACAAGCCTGCAGTACTGAGAGTATAAATATATATATATATATATATACATACACAGAGAGAGAGAGAGAGAGACTATATATATACAGAGAGAGAGTATATATATATATATATATACACCCAGAGAGAGAGAGAGAATATACAGAGAGAGAGAGAGAGAGAATATATACAGAGAGAGAGACAAAACTTTACTCCCATAATAATAATAATAATATCATAAGCTACCACCACACACAAAAATAAAATCACGCCGGCCATAGTTGACGCCACGCAGAATGGTCGTAGAGGGTCAAGGAGGATGGGAAAACCGAGGAGAGACAGCACTAACCAGACCTCCACTGGAAGAGTGCAGAGAATGCTGAGACCCTGGGGAGGCTTATTGCCACTCAGATCCCAGGCGAGACCAATGGTCGCTGCCAGCGAGAAATTGATGGTAGGCGGCTGTTGAGATACCGCAAAGTCATTTGCGGTGGTGATAGAAAAAAAGATGGAGAGTACTGAAAATCTGGGGAGACTTGTTGTCACTCAGACTCCAGGGAACACCACTGGTTGTTGTCAATGAGCAATCACTGACGATGACTTGTGTGATTACTCCCAGTGAGTGGAAATGATGATAATAATAATAATAAGCTCACCCCCCCCCCCCCCCCCCACCTCCAATAAATAACACCGGATTCAACTGAAGACACAAAAATGAACCAATGAACAGAAATAGCAAGAAACACCATCAGCTCTCCCTCCCAAAACAAAAATAAAATAAATAAATAAATAAAAAATATTTTTAAAATTTTTAACTTAAAAAAAAAAGAAAAAATTTTTTTTTAAATTTAAAAAAATAAAAAAAAATTAAAAAAATGGTAACAAATAATAATAATAATAATAAAATTTTAAAAAAAAATAAAAAAAATAAAAAATAAATAAATAAAAAAATGGTACCAGCCTAGGCTGACACCACACAAAATATCTGCATAGGGTCAAGGAGGATGAGAAGACCGAGGAGGGACAGCACAAACCAGACCTCCACTAGAAGTGCAGAGACTGCTGGGACCTTGGGGAGGCTTATTGCCATCCAAATCCCAGAGAAAACCAATGGTCCTTACCAGCGAGAAATCAATGGTAAACGCCTGTTGTGAGACTGCAAATTTATTTGCGGTGGCCATCGAAAAGAGGTGGAAAATACTGGAAATCTGGGGGAGACTTGTTGTCACTCAGACCCCAGGGAATACAACCCGGTTGTCAGTGAGCAATCACTGATGGCCTGTGTGAGAACTCCTAGTGAGTAAATAATAAAGACCCTACATATTTTTCAGCAAAATAAAAGAAAAAAACGATTTTAACTAGCAGGACGCGCGTCTGGCGTGTTGGTCGAGAAAATTGTTGAAACCACGAATCGCAAGTCTAACCCGACGAAGTAACTTGAAGGATTGAAGATACTAGAAAGACTATTTTCGTCCAAAATGTCAAGTTTCTAGCCACGATATAAAATACAGAACCATGTGTTGTAATAAAATAAAAACAATAATTGGATTAGAAAACAGTAATAAGGAATAGTTAATTAATGAGACGTCCTTTCGCAAAAAGAAAGTTGGCTCCCTCTACCGTGTTAGTAAACTCCTCACACCTGACATTATCCTCTATCTCTACAAAGCCACCATCCGCCCATGCATGGAGTATTGTTGCCAAATCTGGGCTGGTGCATCATCTACTAGTCTTTCCCTCCTTGACAAGGTCCAAAAAAGAGTCGCCAACCTTATAGGTCCCTCACTGTCAACCAAGCTCCAGTCCCTGTCCCATCGCTGCAATGTAGCATCCTTATGTTTGTTTTACAAATACTTCAATGGATTATGCTCCGATGAATTGGCTGCTCTGGTGCCCCCCTCGACGTAAATTCACTAGACCAACTCGACAATCAACTAAATCCCATCCATTCACTGTGGAGGTCCCCAGATGCCGGAGAGCCTTCTACTCAAATAGCTTCTTTCCTCGTGCTGCTGGCCTCTGGAACTCCCTCCCTGCCCCCTGTTTCCCCGACAGTACTGACATGCAGAAATTTAAAACTAATGTAAACAGACATCTCGCTGCGCAGATCCCAATTTAGGCTGACCCCATCCCCCCCCCCCCACACAACCTGCTCCCCTTTTCTTTTTTCTCAGCCCCTTATGTCTACAGTGGCAGCCTGCCTTGTTTGAGGTGAACTACGTTAAAAAAAAAAATTTAATTTAAAAAGAAAATTAGTTAATCTTGCGACGTCGATCGCATACACGTGACAAGTATATTAGAAAGCTATTCTCCTATTTTGAACATGAATTTGGCGTTTTAATCTCACTGTCAGTGCGATGCTCTCAACTTAGGATGACACCCAAAACCTACTCCCTAATTCTCAGTAGCCCCTTACGTTTACAGTGGAGACCTGCCTTGTTTAGGGTGAAATATCTTGGGGGGAGGGGGGAAGTGATTATAATTTTAGTCTATGCATTTAATATAAATAGTATGGAAGACCATGCACGCAATATTCGTCAACATTGGAACGCTAACTTTTTTAATTCTTTGGAACGCTAACTTTTTTAATTCTTTGGAACGCTAACTTTTTTAATTCTTTGGAACGCTAACTTTTTTAATTCTTTGGAACGCTAACTTTTTTAATTCTTTGGAACGCTAACTTTTTTAATTCTTTGGAACGCTAACTTTTTTAATTCTTTGGAACGCTAACTTTTTTAATTCTTTGGAACGCTAACTCTTTTAATTCTTTGGAACGCTAACTTTTTTAATTCTTTGGAACGCTAACTTTTTTAATTCTTTGGAACGCTAACTTTTTTAATTCTTTGGAACGCTAACTTTTTTAATTCTTTGGAACGCTAACTTTTTTAATTCTTTGGAACGCTAACTTTTTTAATTCTTTGGAACGCTAACTTTTTTAATTCTTTGGAACGCTAACTTTTTTTAATTCTTTGGAACGCTAACTTTTTTTAATTCTTTGGAACGCTAACTTTTTTTAATTCTTTGGAACGCTAACTTTTTTAATTCTTTGGAACGCTAACTTTTTTCATTCTTTGGAACGCTAACTTTTTTCATTCTTTGGAACGCTAACTTTTTTCATTCTTTGGAACGCTAACTCTTTTAATTCTTTGGAACGCTAACTTTTTTAATTCTTTGGAACGCTAACTTTTTTAACTCTTTGGAACGCTAACTTTTTTAATTCTTTTGGAACGCTAACTTTTTTAATTCTTTGGAACGCTAACTTTTTTAATTCTTTGGAACGCTAACTTTTTTAATTCTTTGGAACGCTAACTCTTTTAATTCTTTGGAACGCTAACTTTTTTAATTCTTTGGAACGCTAACTTTTTTAATTCTTTGGAACGCTAACTTTTTTAATTCTTTGGAACGCTAACTTTTTTAATTCTTTGGAACGCTAACTTTTTTAATTCTTTGGAACGCTAACTTTTTTAATTCTTTGGAACGCTAACTTTTTTAATTCTTTGGAACGCTAACTTTTTTAATTCTTTGGAACGCTAACTCTTTTAATTCTTTGGAACGCTAACTCTTTTAATTCTTTGGAACGCTAACTTTTTTAATTCTTTGGAACGCTAACTTTTTTAATTCTTTGGAACGCTAACTTTTTTAATTCTTTGGAACGCTAACTTTTTTAATTCTTTGGAACGCTAACTTTTTTTAATTCTTTGGAACGCTAACTTTTTTAATTCTTTGAACCGCTTTACTTTCGAAATGTGAGAAGTTATGGAAGGATGAAATAAGCAAAAAAAAAAAATAGAAAAGTTCAAAACTGCTTAAAACAAAACCAAAAAGAGCAGAGAAAGACTATCAACGTTTCGAAGTCGATTTTGTACTCTGTCAAGGCACCTCCCCAGATGTGGCAACAGTACCTCCCCCATCTTAGGACGTATTTGGCTGTTATACGGGTCGAATATTGCGTCAGGGGTGATTTAACTTCTCGAGCGATCGAATGATCCAACCATTTTTCCAGCAACGGATTTGACGCAATTTTTTTTTTTTTTATTTCAAGTCTTACGTTAAGGTCAGTTTTCGAAATTTATCAAGGCAGGAGGCCTGCCAAGAACTAGTATAGAATCCGTGTCGTAGGTCGCAGTCTCGCCCATACACTGCCTCCCACCCTCTGTCCAGGTTCGCTATCGCTTCTGCACATCGATGCTTCCCAGGGCCAGGGCCGCGTATCCCTCCTAACCAAAGACCACCGAAACATCTTTACGTATATGCTTCGTGCCCATGTTGGACATTTGAAAAATATTGAATGGCCTCATGCCAGCCAGACAAAGTTGGTCTGAATGTCGGATGTTTTAGCAATCAGGATAGGCTTTAACGTGCCATGTCCATAAAATAAGGAATGAAAGCACCAAATAAAATAAAAAATGGTTTAAAATCAGAAGACAGGTGTGAGAGCATGACATCAGTGTGATTCAAACACCAACCAATTAACTACCTCCTTGCCTAGTCTTTACTCGACTGTAACTTGAAATGTGTATGCAAAAGAATCAGTCCATACACAAACGTTAGAAAGGAGTGTGGGTGTGTGTGTGTGAGTGTGTGTGTGTGGGGGGGGGGGGTTGGAACAAAGACATGTGACGTGAACCTTTTATTTTTACTAGCAAAATGGTCGCATATTTTGATAAACAAGCATATACTACACTACCTACCCCCAAAGTAAGAGGTAATCCCCGGGAGGATAGTATCATGATAATAGAACATGAACTACACTACCTCCCCCCACCCCTCCACACACACACACACAAAAAAAAAGGTAATCCCTGGGAGGATGATATAACAGAACATGAACTACACTACTCCAACCCCCTCAAAAAAAAAAAAAAAAAAGGTAATCCCTGGGAGGATGACATCATGGCAACAGAACATGAACTACACTACCTCCCCCCACCCCTCCACACACACACACACACACACACACACACAAAAAAAAGGTAATCCCTGGGAGGATGATATAACAGAACATGAACTACACTACCCCCCCCCCCCCTCAAAAAAAAAAAAAAGGTAATCCCTGGGAGGATGACATCATGGCAACAGAACATTACACTATTCCCCCCCCCCCCCATAATCCCTGGGAGGATAGTATCATAACAGAACATGAACTACACCAACCCCACCCAAAAAAGGTAATCCCTGGGAGGATGGGATCATGGCAACAGAACATGAACTACACTACTTCCCCCCCCCCTCTCAAAAAGGTAATCCCTGGGAGGATAGTATCATAACAGAATATGAACTACACTAACCCCACACACACCCAAGAAAGGTAACCCCTGAGATGATGGTATCATGACAACAGAACAGATACTACACTACCCCCCTCCCCTGTGAATTGAGCACTGAAAGATAGTACATTAGTCTGAAATAATATAGTAAACTGAATTTAGCATTGAAAGATAGCAATAGTACGGTGTTGGCTTCAGACAGACAGATACCAAATCTCTATTAGTAATAGATCATGAGTGTTCACTCTCCTGTATTCTTCGCTAGTGTTCACAATAAGAAAAGGAAGAGGTAATACCTAGGAGGATGGTATTATGACAACAGAACAGATACTACACTCGACCCTCTGAATTGAGCATGAAAGATAGCAAGTACATTAGTCTGAAATAGTAAAATAAAACAATGTCTGCATAGCCGTACAAACTTATTGTGATTTGCAATTAATTTTCTTTAAGATTGCAGTTTTTGGACATCGTTTTTTTTTCACCATAGTTTTCCTTTTTTTTACCACCATAGTTAGTTTTCTTTTTTTTACCACCATAGTTAGTTTTCCTTTTTTTTTCACCATAGTTTTCTTTTTTTTTTTCCACCATAGTTTTTCTTCTTTTTTTTTTACCATAGTTTTCCTTTTTTTTTTTTCACCATAGTTTTCCTTTTTTTTACCACCAACCATAGTTTTCCTTTTTTTTACCACCAACCATAGTTTTCTTTTTTTTTCACCATAGTTTTCCTTTTTTTTCACCATAGTTTTCCTTTTTTTTTTTTTTTTTCACCATAGTTTCCTTTTTCTTTTTTTTTCCACCATAGTTTTTCTTTTTTTTTTTCACCATAGTTTTCTTTTTCTTTTTTTTCCACCATAGTTTTCCTTTTTTTTACCACCAACCATAGTTTTCCTTTTTTTCTTACCACCAACCATAGTTTTCTTTTTTTTTTCACCATAGTTTTCCTTTTTTTTTACCATAGTTTTCCTTTTTTATTACCATAGTTTTCCTTTTTTTTCACCATAGTTTTCTCTCAAAAAAAAAAAAATGAGCATTGTGACTACACACCTACATTAAAAGAATATAAAAAGTTTGGGTTGTTTGGGGGGGGGCACAAATTCTGAACTCTTAACTCCAACTGCTGCAAAACTTGCTGACATCTGACCTCTGGAAGCAATGCAGTGATAAGCCGAGATACAGAGATTCTAACACCGACCATTTCACAAGCAAAGCCAGTAAAAAAGGTCAAAGTTCACCATCTTCGATCGGGCAAACAAAAGCAAGTACTGAGGGATAAAAAATAAAAAATAAATAAATTAAAAAAAAAAAAATGGGGAATGGGGTTAGGTCTCTCACACTTATCGCATTCGGTCTAACACCTGTTTTACATGGTGGCATGCGTTGGACCAGGGGTTCTCAACCTGGGGGTTCGTGAACCCCCAGGGGTTCACAACAAGATTTCTAGGCGTACTTAGATGGCTGATGAAAGAGGTATTTTAAATAGTAATAGTTGCAGATTATGAAATTCAGTGCCCATGCCTTAAAAAAGTTGTTTTCATTATTGGTTCAGAAAAAACATATCAATATATATAAGTAATAATTCCAAAATAAAAAAGTAGATATATTATATTAATAATAAAAAATTAAATGACCAAAGAAACGTTAGTGATTCGAACTTCAGAATGTGTTATCGAGCACTGAAACCTATATTTAACAGAGCACTGAAATGTCTTCAGAAATATATATATATATATATATATATATATATATATAAGGAAAGGAAGTCAACATCTTAGAAGCACGGATTATAATGTATTAAAGTGAAATATTTTGAAAATAAACAATCGTGCAAATTTTAAATGAAAAATTCATTTATTTAATTTTTTTTTTTCGCAAATTTTCGTTGTAAAATACAACTTTCTCAAGCGAGACTGTCTTATAGTGTTTTTTTCTTTTCTTCTTTTCTTCCTCCTCATATTGGTGGTATTAACCCTGAGGGGTCGAAAACACGTCACGATCTTACGACGTTATTTTTTTTTTTTTTATCCTGGCGATGTTGTATACGCTGATTTGACGCTTTTTTTAAGTAAGGAAAGGAAGTCAACATCTTAGAAGCACGGATTATAATGTATTAAAGTGAAATATTTAGAAAATCAACAATCGTGCCAATTTTAAATGAAAAATTCGTTTATTTAATTTTTTTTTTGCGCGAAAAAAAAAAATTAAATAAACGAATTTTTCATTTAAAATTGGCACGATTGTTGATTTTCTAAATATTTCACTTTAATATATATATATATATATATATATATATATATATATATATATATGAAGAAGAATGGAAAGGAATTAGAGAAGCAAAAGCCAAATCAAAATTCAATTGCGAACATTTGCTTGCATTCGGGCAGAATTTTGCCCTGTTGTTTCTTTCCCTACAACTTTTATTTTATTTTTTCAAATTTTAAATCTTGGCCTTTGCCAACTTATCTATCCCAACGACTTCCTCTGATGATAAGATTTTGATCTTTGAAAAGCCTGGCTTAAGGAAAATTTAACTTGAATAAATTGCCTTTTTGCAGAATATACCTTGCTATGAGCAACTGAATTGAAAAAAGATTTGACTTTTGCTTCTCTAATTCCTTTCCATTCTTCTTCATATCTACCTGCTCTATCCTGGATATTGAGCTGTATACTCTTCACAATAGGTTTTACCTTTCCTAAAAGTTCGCTTTTAGTACACCACTTTATATATATATATATATATCCTTCGCAGAATTATTGTAGTATAATGAGTTAATCAAAATTAAGACGTTAAATTTAACTATGTCTCAGTGGGGGTTTCGTTAAAGCGTTGGGCTATTAGCGTGAAGGTTGCGAGTTCGAATCACGGCGTGGTGCCGAAATTATTTATTGTTTATTTATGACTTTGAAATTTCGTTTACAAAAATTCTCCAGGACGGACAGACAGACATCCTGACAGACAGACATAATGACAGACGGACAGAGAACCTCTTCGTTATATTATAAGTGGATTAAGAAACATCTTGTACTCTCTTTTATGTTAGATACTGTTTTGAAGTCATTAAAAAAAAGATCATTTTTTTTTATACATCTTTTTCCAATCCTTTGCACTTGTAAAAAAACAAAAAAAATCCCCCCCCCCCCAAAAAAAAACTGCATCACTTGATCTATCCCCCTCCCCCACCGTCTTATTCATATTTTTGGCAAAGCTAACATTTTTGTTGTTCATTTATTTATTTAGTTTGCCACGCAAGTTCAAGCACAAAGTTTCCTTTCAAATTTCGGCAACCCTCCAGATTTTCGGACATATTGTCGGAATTTTCACTTCACCCCCTCCCCCCTTTCCCCGCAATTTTTATTCATTAGCAACGAGCTTTCGTTTCAGTCATTTTTTTTTTTTTTTTTTTTTTCCATTAGATGTACTGGTCGTTTATCTGCTTTCTTTGATTTTTCATTTGAAATGGAACCCTCTGATTTGCTTTTCCTGTGTTTTGGCATATCAAGCCTTAAGGATAGGGACGAGGCTGCTATTTAAAACATGATACCTCCTTTTGTAAATGGTTTTGCATGTCATCTTCCCATGACCACGATATACATGCAACTGGGGCCCCGCTTGTGAATTTGATATTCCCTGTCAATTTCATCTTTCGGAGGAAGCCGGCACTAATACCAGATATTACCGGTTCAGCTTTGAAAAATGTTTGGTTTATGGCATATCGAGCGTTTCTGTTATTGGAAGCGGTTTGTTATCCGGTCTTTTTTACGGCATATCAAGCGTTTCTGTTATTGGAAGCGGTTTGTTATCCGGTCTTTTTTACGGCATATCAAGCGTTTCTCAAACGTTCTACAAAGCAGGTTCAATGAAGGAACTGTTTCAGAGAAATAAAGTAGACAATAATGAGCTTTTTGAAAGCTGTCGATCTATATAAAAAAATGTAATTGTCACTGATTTGGTGTTAAATTAATCGGGGGGGGGAGGGGGGGAAACGATGTTTTAAAAAAAAAAAAGTTTATCGAATTTTTTTTTTTAAATATTTATTTTTTTTTTTATTTGCTTTCTTTAAAAAAAAAAAAAACTTAAAAAAATACAATTGATTCGGCATTAAATAACCTGAAAAAGGTTGATATGCCGTAAAACAAAGCAAACAAACAAACAAATCCAACGTTTCTCCATAGTTTAATACCTATTGGAAGCTGTTTGTTATCAAGTCTTTTTTACGAGATGAGAAAGGGAGAGAGAGGAGGAGGAGGAAGAGAAAGGGAGAGGAGGAGAAGGAGGAAGAGAAAGGGAGAGAGGAGGAGGAGGAAGAGAAAGGGAGAGAGAGTAGGAGGAGGAAGAGAAAGGCAGAGAGAGTAGGAGGAGGAAGAGAAAGGCAGAGAGAGTAGGAGGAGGAAGAGAAAGGGAGAGAGAGTAGGAGGAGGAAGAGAAAGGGAGAGAGAGGAGGAGGAGGAAGAGAAAGGGAGAGAGAGGAGGAGGAGGAAGAGAAAGGGAGAGAGAGGAGGAGGAGGAAGAGAAAGGGAGAGAGAGGAGGAGGAGGAAGAGAAAGGGAGAGAGAGGAGGAGGAGGAAGAGAAAGGGAGAGAGAGGAGGAGGAGGAAGAGAAAGGGAGAGAGAGGAGGAGGAGGAAGAGAAAGGGAGAGAGAGGAGGAGGAGGAAGAGAAAGGGAGAGAGAGGAGGAGGAGGAAGAGAAAGGGAGAGAGAGGAGGAGGAAGAAGAGAAAGGGAGAGAGAGGAGGAGGAGGAGGAAGAGAATGGGAGAGAGAGGAGGAGGAGGAAGAGAATGGGAGAGAAAGGAAGAGGAGGAAGAGAAAGGGAGAGAAAGGAGGAGGAGGAAGAGAAAGGGAGAGAGAGAAGGAGGAGGAAGAGAAAGGAGGAGGAGGAAGAGGAAGGGAGAGAAAGGAGGAGGAGGAAGAGAAAGGGAGAGAAAGGAGGAGGAGGAAGAGAAAGGGAGAGAAAGGAGGAGGAGGAAGAGAAAGGGAGAGAGAGAAGGAGGAGGAAGAGAAAGGGAGAGAGAGAAGGAGGAGGAAGAGAAAGGGAGAGAGAGAAGGAGAAAGGGAGAGAGAGATGAGAGAGAGGAGGAGGAGAAAGTGAGGATGAGGGAGAGAGAGAGAGATGAGAAAGAGAGAAGAGGAGGAGAAAGTGAGAGAGAGGAGGAGGAGAAAGTGAGAGAGAGGAGGAGGAGAAAGTGAGAGAGAGGAGGAGGAGAAAGTGAGAGAGAGGAGGAGGAGAAAGTGAGAGAGAGGAGGAGGAGAAAGTGAGAGAGAGGAGGAGGAGAAAGTGAGAGAGAGGAGGAGGAGAAAGTGAGAGAGAGGAGGAGGAGAAAGTGAGAGAGAGGAGGAGAAAGTGAGAGAGAGGAGGAGGAGAAAGTGAGAGAAAAGGGGAGACATGAGAGAGATGAGAAAGAGAGGAGGAGGAAGAGGAGGAGAGAGAGACATGAGGGAGAGAGAGATGAGAGGAGGAGGAGGAGAAAGTGAGAGAGAGGGAGAGAGAGATGAGAGAGAGGAGGAGGAGGAGAAAGTGAGAGAGGGGGAGAGAGACATGAGGGAGAGAGAGGAGGAGGAGGAGAAAGTGGGAGAGAGAGATGAGAAAGAGAGAGGAGGAGGAGGAGAAAGTGGGAGAGAGATGAGATGAGAAAGAGAGAGAGAGAGAGCTAGCTCATTACATAAGATCACCCTGTGTCTGCCGTCCTCAGTTTTCGGACCGCTTTTTATTTATTTTTTTTTTTATTGTTTTATTTTTATTTATTTATTTATTTTATTAATTTATATATTTTTTAATTTATTTATTTTATTAATTTATTTATTTATTTTTTTTAATTCATTTATATATTTTTTAAATTCATTTTTGTTTTATTTTTAAAAATTTATTTTATATTTTTTTTTTCCATTTAGTAAAAAAAAAAATTCACTAGTTCTGTGATCCGCCATCCACCGCCGAGTATAACTTCTATTATGAACATGCCAAGTAAGGATGGGACTACAGTACACAACCGTCATTATACGATCCTCCCAGGGATTACCTTCTTGCACCGAGTACAGTTTTCAGTTGTTGCTAGTTTCAGATTTAGTACCCCAAAACCTAATATTTAGTAACATGAAGCAGTGGTCAAGCCTTTCGTCTTTTTGGTATAATTGACCCTCAGCCACAACCTTCTAGCGTTACAGAGGGGATGGATGTCTTATCAGAAAGAGATCAGGTTTAATAGGAAATTTTACAGAGAGGAAGCCATCATTACTCCCAGAAAACATTGCTCACAGAACACATTGCTCGTAGAAGGAAATTTTACAGTGAGACATGGAACATTATTTGCATATCATTTCTTGTTATTTAAATATCATATATGATAATTTACATATAATTATTTATTTTTTGCATATCAGTTCTTGTTATTTAAATATCGTATATCATTATTTGCATATAATTATTTTTTGCATATCATTTTTATCATTTGCACGAGTAAAATTATTCAATAACTATTCGTCTCTGAAAGTTTCGTCCTTATTCAACTTTATGTACGTGTCACATAGCAGTAGCCGTGTTGTACTAAAATGTTAAAGGTTGAGGGATCAAAAGATTTAGGGAGTGATGACAGGAAAAAATTAGGCACGACTTGATCTTTTAGCTGGTGAGACTTGATAGACGTGTTTGCGGGCGGTCCGAAAACTGAGGACGGCAGACACAGGGTGGTCTTATATAATGAGCTAGCTAGCTAGCTAGCGCTCTCTCTCTCTCCCTCTCCCTCATGGGGGATTTTTTTTTTTTTTTTTTTTTACAAGTGCAAAGGATTGGAAAAAGATGTATAAAAAAATGATCTTTTTTTAATGACTTCAAAACAGTATCTAACATAATAGAGAGTACAAGATGTTTCTTAATCCACTTATAATATAACGAAGAGGTTCTCTGTCTGTCTGTCATTATGTCTGTCTGTCCGTCCTGGAGAATTTTTGTAAATGTAAGATTTAAGGGTGGGGGGGGAGGGGGGTAAATACTATTTACTTAATTTCTAAGTCAGAAACATAAGAAATACATCAGGGCACATCTTAACTAAATAAACAATAAATAATTTTGACGCCGAGGTCGTGATTTGAACTCACAACCATAACGTCACAAGGTAATTTGGACGAATTTGTCCGATGCTCTACCAACTGAGCAAACGTCACAAAGTTAAAAGAACGATTTTAATTTAACTACTTATACTAAAGAAATGTTCTTTTTCACTTTTCTTACTTAGCAATGAATGATCTTAAAACGAGGCTACATATCAAAACTGGTTCTTCGATATAGTGTGGGGTCTGCGTTCGCGCTCGATTTTTTAGGGGGGGGGGCAGGGGGGAATATATAATATATTATAATATAACAAGGAGGTTCTCCGTCTGTGTCTGGATGTCTCTCCGTCAGCGGAAATTTTTCTTAACGTAAGAAACTTATTTTACACAAATAAATAAACAATGAAGAAACTTGACGCCGACACTGGGAATCGAAACCGCGAACTTGAGGCCTGCAGTCTTAGTTGTTACTGACTGAGCTAACTAACTTTCAAATTAACTCACTTAAACAATTCACTGAACCCGCTCTGTTGACATTGGAACTCTTCAGTCACAGGAGGAAGAGACACGGCAGCCTAGCTAAAATATACGACCACAGGGGGGGGATACTGTGGCTATTCTATTATATAAAGGAGAGGTGTGCATGTGTGTGCGAAAGGCTCCCAAGATACTCGAAATACCCCCATAAAGTTGACATTTTCTGAATCGCCCAGCTTTCGGAGGCATAATATCGAAAAATTAGAAAAAAACATTGATCTCTTCGTGAAGAACGGACACAAAATCTGTGACGGAGGTGTTCGAATTCATTCGTTTTTTTCGTAGTCCGTACATTATGCACACATACTTTATATTTACACCTGCCGTTCAGTGTTAAATATAACTTTATTTCTCCGTTATCACGTGACCATCTCCCATGGTCTATGGGACTAAGTAAACACTTACAGATTCAAGGTGTATCTGAACCGGGTTCACGCCCTGTGACCATCTGAGATTGTTATTTCCCTGTGCTGATGAGAGCTGTAAGCTTGAAACGATGTCGTACGTAGGTAAAATATTAAAAATATAATTCAAAATTATATTTAAATAAATATAAATATTTGTTTATCTACATACGTATACGTGTCATCCTTCCGGGAATCGTCAGTTTAGAGATAATTATTCATACCGGTCGCAGGATTCAAAACCCTGGAACACAAGTCATGTTTTAACTAAAATTTCAAGATCTTAACCCACTCGGCCACTATGAACAACCTGATAAATCAGCTCGAGTTTAAGCCTATTATAGGTAGCTGTCGTCAACAGTGTTCAACTAATGAAGGAGCATGCATTAAAGCTGTGTTAATATTACTCACTACCGTGCCCGGCACTGATATATATATATATATATATTTAATTAACTTGTTACAAATATCCAGGGGGTATGAATCCGAAGGAAGTTGAAACCGGGTTTATGAGAGTGCTCAATGAAAATTCAGAGCAAAATATATATATATATATATATATATATATTGAGGAGAATGAAGTGGAAAGCATACTTCTTCCTAAATGTTCCTAACGGCAAATATATTTTTTTAATCGGTCACATGACTTTTATTTATTTTTTTTTTTTTCTCCTCTTTGCTTGACTTCATTCTTCCTGGAATTCAACGACCAGGTTGGATCATAAAAAAAATTCTCTGCCTGATGAGACCTCAGCTCTTGAGAGCTGTAGATCGATAACATCGACATGGCAGTGTAGCAGACCTTGTACATGTTTGAATAAAAGCATTCACAATACAGCTATATATTTTTTATTGAGCACTCTTTTATAAACCCGGTTTGATTTCCTTTGGATTTCTACCCTGTGGATTTTTACCCTACCTGGATTACTATATATATATATATATATATATATATATATATAAACAGTCATCTATGTGTGTCCCCTTAACATAAATAGATCTTAATTCTCTTCCTTCAACGTAGTTAGTTTCGCGTCCGCATCGTTCTAAGCATTCAGACAAAGGTTAAAATGTTGACTTGGGTCCGATGGTTTCAAATTGGGTGACCAGCAGAGTAATCACCCTCCACACTAGTGATTCCCAAAAAAGGATGAAACACGTGTATTTGTGGCTAAGAATTTAATAATAGCCATCATAATATATAATATATATATATAATATTACTATTTCATGTATCCACATTAAATTTTATAAGGAGATATAATTTTTTTATGTATCAATTTTCAGTATTTACTTCAACAGTGCTCGATACATAAGTAGAGTTAGGTAGTAGGTTATGAAAACGTTTATGGCAATTAAGCTACACAGAGGCTCCCGCGTTTCATCCCTGGAGGGAATCTTCAGACTGAAAATTGCTACATAAAAAATTATATCTCCTTATATAATTTTATGTGGATACATGAAATAGTAATATTTTTTTTGTTTGTTTTTTCACACCTTTTTTATTTTTTTTTTTTGTTCCTGTTAAAAATGCCCGAAATTCGTTTGTGTAGTACTTAGTTGCCGACTTCACATATGGACACAGATGGGAGAAAGAAAACTGGAATGGTTGGTCCGCCAAAGCGTAATTGCACATTCTCGTACGTGTTCGATTTGTCCAACTAAAATGACTACAGAACAGAGATGGGCACTTCTGCAGATTAGGAACGGGCCGAAATTTATTGATTTTCATTTTAGAAGAGCTCCAATGCTGTAAGGGGCTGACAACTCTTTTTTTCCTCCCTCACTAACCCTAACCTTCAGAGGGTTTTTTGAACAAATTTCTGAATTGTATCCCGTTTAAAAATCCAAAGAAAATTAATTTTGTTAAACTGTAGGAAAAAAAAAAAGTGTTAAACTAAACATTTTCTTTTCAGAAAAATACAATCAGAAAACATTTTATCATGTTTGATATGAAATTAGGCTTGATTCCTATTTCAGTCACCAAAATTATTTAGAGTGAAATCGGTTTCGGTATTACTCCCTAATAAATTATTTGGGTAATGATTTACTCCTCTCCAGGAGTTAGGCACAAGGCCAGTTTTTATCTTACTCCCACAAGTAAGATGTGACCCAAGGTCGGGTCGGGAAAGTGGGGTTTAAAAATTGCCTGGGCAGCCCCGTCGGCATTCCCCGGTAGAGGCGCCTCAGACAGTAAGCAATAAACTTACTCCTCCCCAAAGAGAGGGAGGCAAAGCCTGGGAAGCTGGACCTCCCAGAACTGCACAGGACAGACCCATTGACCGGCGTAAATCAAGCCCCGAAGGCCAAGACAACACCAGTATGGGGTGCAGTATCCATCGGAACAGATACTACACTTTGATCTTAGCCAAAAGGCCAAGATTCAATTTGGGTAGCCATACTATTACCGACACAAATTATTGTTAAGGAAATACGGCACTTCTTTAGTTTAGCTGTGAATCAGAATTTATTTGTTTTCAACTTTGAAAACAGGGGCAGACAATCAACCGGAAGTAATATAGAATTAGAAGTTTTTATCCAAAAATAAAGCGAAAAATAACAGCGAACAATGTTTTTTATTTAATAATTCAAAATTTTATAAAACGAAAAGTTAATGATTTTTTTTTTGTATAATTCAAAACTTTATAAAAACGAAGAGTTTGTCCGATTTTTTTTTTGCTCTCCAGAAGGGTTCGCGACGATGGTGACTTCCGGTTTATTCTGCAGTAAATTTCAAGTACGGATGACCATAAATGATAAAATAAATTTATAATTGTATTTTTAGCATAATAAAATAAGTTGTTAGCAAAACAAATTATCAGATATGTTTGTTTATATTTTTATGAAAATATAACAAATCTTTAATAAAAAAAAATCTGTATTGATACGAATAAAGTTATGAAAAGACTTTTTAACTGAAAATTTAGAATTGTATTTTTATAAGTTTTTTTTTTAATGAAAATATAACAAATCTTTAATAAATCTGTTTTTATGAATCAAATATGTTGAAATGTATTTTTATTGATATAAATAAAGTTTTGAAATGTCTTGTATTTTGTGAAACAGCAACATAATGTGTTTTGATTTTTTTATGAAAATATAATAAAATAGCTTAGTATTTTAATAGTGATTTTTAAAGCAAATGTCTTTTGTATTTTGTGAAACAGCAACATAATTTAAAGTATATAAAAAGAATAATAAAAGCGTATACAATAAAGAATATTGCCGAAATAATTTTGTTTTATTCGGCGCCGCCAGAGAAATTCTTGAAGGTAGCTGACGTTGAAGTTGTCAGCGCTAGACATTTCAAAACTTTATTTAGATCAATTTAAAAAAAAAAACAGATTTTTTTTTTAAAGATTTGTTATATTTTCATAAAAATATAAACAAACATATTTGATAATTTGTTTTTCTCACAACTTATTTTATTTTACTAAAAATACGATTCTAAATTGGTAAAACTGAATAACACAGCCCCCCCCCCCTGGCTGTGCGCATGCGCCAACAAACGGAAGCGCTAATAGAATTCCTCATCAATGGGAGGGGCATCTTTTACGAGACTCAGCAGAGTAAACACGCTAAAAAAACAAATTTACAACAAATAAAAGTAACTGTAAGCTGTAAAAGTTAGTTTCAAACTTGCATGTGCTATTTGTTTGTATTTTTAGACCGTTACAACCGCTATTTATTAGAAATCAATAGTTTTATCACCGTAGGTTGGGAAAAACATGGCCGCTGTTGGAGGGGGGGGGGCATTTGGTAAAGAAAGCACGTGAATCGCCATCTTGAATTTTGTGCAAGCCTTTGGGAAAAAAAACAATACATTTTTTTTTTACATCTAATAAAACCCCATTTATAATACGTAAAAATAAAAACAAATTACATAGGTAAATAGAAAAATATCTATTCTCGTCGCAGGTCAACTTCACTTGTTGAAAATTTATGCTTTTAAACCCTTTTTCGTTCTTTTTTTGGACCCCGTTCGCGACTGTGCTGAGCGTCGTAACATATACCCCGCTTCCGTTTGTTAGCGCATGCGCACAGCCAGGGGGGGGGGCAGTGTTATGCAGTTTTACCAAAAATAATTTTTACTTCCGGTTGATTGGGTTAGGAGTGAACGTAACTCTTCAAAATTGATTTCCGATTCACAGCTAAACTAAAGAAGTGCCGTTGTTTATTTTTTCTTCATTTTCACACGTAAAATTACATTGTTTTTAGAGATTAACTTTAGAGTTTTTATCTTTCAAACAAAATCAAAATCTAGGTGCTTCTTTACTTTCACGACGACATTAAAATATTTAAAGAAATGTATCAACTTTGTTATGTACTTACGTGGTAGCTGAAAATAAGATTGTACAGAAAAAATTACGCAAATTCATCCAGTATTTATTAAATTATAAGAAAAAAAGAACTATCTTACGTATCGGTAGACATTTCAGCTTACTAAGTAGGCAAGGGAGATAACTTTCGGAAAAAGTAAAAATATTTTTTTAAAATGGCGACATAGATAAAAATCGTTTTTTTTTATTTTTAATTTAATAAATACTGGATGGATTTGCGTATTTGTTGGTGTACAGTCTTCTTTTCAGCTACCACGTAAGTACATAAAGTTTCGACATTTTTTTAGCTTTTTTTTTTTTTTTTTTTTTTTAAGAGAGGCCTAACATGTCGGGCCGAAAGTTATGAAGCACCAAGCATTTTTAATAAAACGAAAAACGCGAATTGAGACCAAAAAAAAAATCCCCAAAAAAACATTATAAAAAAAAAAATCTTTGTTTGATAGAAAGGAAATTGATGAAAAAAGATGACGATGTCTAATTCAACAGTTTAAAATGCGCACGCACGCTCAACCTCTCCCTCTCCCTCATATATTTATGGCGGACGCTATATGATATAAAAAAAAAAGAAAGCAAGAAAGAAAAAAATTTGACTGAGTGACTGACCTAGTTTCAGTGATGTTTTTTAAACCACCCCTCCGTCTCCAAATGTACTGACGGTGAATAAATGTTCAAGTATTATTAACCTCTCGGGCGGTCAGACACAATGTCAGGTGAGATTTTGAAAAGCCAGCGCACTAGAAGTGCATTCTGGCCTTCGAAAAATGCCGGAGCAGCCCCGTCGGCATTACTCGATAGGATTCGCCTCAGGCGATTTGCAATAAAATAACCCCTTCTCAAAGAGTGAAGATAACGCCTGGGATGGTGGACCTCCTGGACCCGAGCAGAACCATACCTCGGCCCGTATGAATGAAAAACGTTTTTTTTTTTTTTTTTTTTTTTTTTTTTACTCATAACCAGGTCGGGGTCACACCGGATCCGATGATGTTAGGTTTGTATCTTGTGTAGTTTTTGACTTTTTTATGGGCGGACGGACGCACGCACACGATGAAAATATTTTTGGTGGAAGATTATATAGAAAAAAAAGGGAGCTGTGGTAGTAGAACGGTACCAGATTGAAAGATGAATTTGTGACGCTGAAAACGTAGTACACAAGCAAAAAAATGGTCTCAGATGCACGGTCTATCTTTTCTTTCTTTATACATTATATATTAATTATAATCCTTTTTTAGGACAATTTTTCGGCACTTGTGCAGTTTAGTAAACAGCGGCAGATAATCCACAGGAAGTAACGACCAATAGATTAAAAAATGTTAATAAATTTATTTAATAAAATATAGTTTCTGAAAGAAAAACATTGTAATAAAATAAAGTTTTATTATTATTATGTTCGTTTTATAACATTTTAAATTATAAAAAATAAATGAGAAAAAAATAAATAAATAAAAAAAAAAATTAAAAAATCACTGTCAATTTCAGAAACTATATTTTATTTAAATGTTTTGGCCAAAATTTTAATTTATTCAAAATAAACTTTATTTTATTACAATGTATTTCTTTCAGAAACTATATTTTATTAAATAAATAAATTTATTAAAATGTTTTAATCTATTGGTCGTTACATCATGTGGATTATCTGCCGCTGTTTACTAAACTGCACAAGTGCCAAACTTTATTTTATTACAATGTTTTTCTTTCAGAAACTATATTTTATTAAATAAATAAATTTATTCAAATGTTTTAATCTACTGGTCGTTACTTCCTGTGGATTATCTGCCGCTGTTTACTAAACTGCACAAGTGCCAAACTTTATTTTATTACAATGTTTTTCTTTCAGAAACTATATTTTATTAAATAAATAAATTTATTAAAATGTTTTAATCTATTGGTCGTTACTTCCTGTTGATTATCTGTCGCTGTTCACTAAACTGCACAAGTGCTAATTTTTTTTAATTTTTATTTATTTAAAAATCAACAATAGTGGAAACATTTTTGTTGTTGTTGTTTGTTTAATTCCTTTACATTAAAAGACTCAAGTTAAAAGTTACAATGACAGAAAAGGCCGGCCGTGGATTTGAGACTATTAAATTAATTAAACTGACATTTAAATTAAACTTTTTTTTTAAATCTGTGCATTGTAGTAATATTTAAGCTTTTAATGTTAAAAAACAATAAAAAATAAATATTTTCCATTCAAAGGGGAGGAGGAAACCCCTGGGAGAGTGGACCTCCTAGGACCCCTCCCCCCCCCCATCTCTCACAAATTCTAATTCCCTCCAAAACATTGAAAAAAAAAAATGGTTAGACGTTTTTATTTACCGCTAACTGATTAGGAAGTGGGTGCTCATTTTACGTTGAATTTATATAAGAAAGTGATCCCCCCACGCTAAAAATCTAAAACATTAAAAAAAAATTTTTTTTAATTAATTCCTTTTTTGCTAATATTTTTTTTTAAATTAATTCCTTTTTTGCTAATATTTTTTTTTTAAATTAATTCCTTTTTTGCTAATTTTCAGGCTGTTTACATGTAATCGCCTCCAAAAAGTAGAATCTGATTTTTTTGAGAGGGTAAATTACGATGAGTGAGCAGAAGTTTGATAAACAAATTATTTGCCCCCCCCCCCCCAAAATAGTGCTTCTGAATTTTCACAATGACATATTAGGCCTCTCTTAATAAAAAAGAAAAATTGCTAAAGAAATGTATAAACTTTGTTATGTACTTACGTGGTAGCTGAAAAGAAGACTGTACACCAAGAATTACGAAAATTCATCCAGTACTTATTAAATTAAAAATTAAAAACGATTTTATCTCACGATCGCCATTTTTCTTATATTTTGAGATTTTCCGAAAAAAAAAATTGAGTTATCTCCCTTGCCTACTCGGTAAGCTAAAATGTCTACAGATGTTTTTTTTCCTTTTTCTTATAATAAATACTGGATGAATTTGCGTAATTTTTTCTGTACAATCTTATTTTCAGCTAACACGTAAGTACATAATAAAGTTTATACATTTTTAAAAATATTTTAATGTGATTGTGAAAGTAAAACGCCGGACATTTATTTCGCTGGTTGCTATACTGCAGAAAAAAAACATTTGGGTTTACCTACTCATTTGTGAGGTCGGAAAAAATCAGAAAAATGCAGACGATTCATTGTCTGCCATTTTGGCTAGGAAACGACAATTACCCGAACTCCGATATAATAAGATCGTTTTTGTTTTTTTTCTTTTAATTTAATAAATACTGGATGAATTTGCGTAATTTTTTCTGTGCAATCTTATTTTCAGCTAACACGTAAGTACATAACAAAGTTTATACATTTATTCTTCAAATATTTTAATGTCGTTGTGA
This sequence comes from Sepiola atlantica, assembly GCA_963556195.1. NCBI lineage: Eukaryota > Metazoa > Mollusca > Cephalopoda > Sepiida > Sepiolidae > Sepiola > Sepiola atlantica. Next base: position 57,162,592 of record OY744549.1, on the reverse strand, counting down.
AACCGCAGACGCACAAAAGAAATGAATCAATCCGGCCTAAAATATAATTAGAGGATTTAAAAAAAAAAAAAAAATTTTTTCACAATTTTCAATTTTACATCCGTCGGCCATGAAGTGGTTACTTTCTATTTTATCCATTTATGTGTAGGGAGAGGGAGGGGTGATTAAGCGGCGAGTATTGTTAATCTATAAATTTGTCAAGACCCGTCCAACGTTAAATTCTATCGAAAATGTGGACGAACAAACAAAACAAAAAGAAATTGGGGAGATATTTCAACGTCCCTAGACTACAATTGATCCAAACAACGTTAATCCTATCCAAATTGTACGGAAACCCAAAGTTGTTAATGTTCTATAATTATACCAATAGCGGGGGAGGAGGGGCTTCCAAACATACACCCCCGCCTTTTCGGTAACGTTTTCAATAATGTCATCCCAGAAATAATGTTATTCATGAACATCTACGCTATTATTATTATTAATAATAATTATAATTATTATAATAATTAATATTATTATAATTAATAATTATTATAATAATTAATATTATTATAATTAATAATTAATAATTATTATAATTAATAATTATTATTATTATAATTAATAATTATTATTATAATTAATAATTATTATTATTATAATTAATAATTATTATTATTATAATTAATAATTATTATTATTATAATTAATATTATTATTATTATAATTAATAATTATTATTATTATAATTAATATTATTATTATTATAATTAATAATTATTATTATTATAATTAATATTATTATAATTAATATTATTATTATTATAATTAATATTATTATAATTAATATTATTATTATTATTATTATAATTAATATTATTATTATTATAATTAATATTATTATAATTAATATTATTATTATTATAATTAATATTATTATAATTAATATTATTATTAATATTATAATTAATATTATTATTAATAATAATTATTATTATTATCATCATCATCATCTCACTAGACGTCTTCACACAAGTCATTTCCAGTGATAGCTTACTGGTAAAAACAGGTGGTGATCCCTGGAGTCTGAGTGAAAATAAGTATCCCCAGTATAGTGATTTTTATAGTTTCTAATCGTGTGTGTGTGTTGTTTTTTTTAGAGGGGGGGGGGCGTTCTTTCTTTCGGTACTTCTGCTGTTTCACAATGACATGTTAGGCCTCTCTTAAAAAAGAATAACTAAAGAAATTTATCAACTTTGTTATGTACTTACGTGTTGGCTGAAAATAAGATTGTACAGAAAAAAATATGCAAATTCACCCAGTATTTATTAAATTATTAGAAAAAGAAGAAAAAAAAAACGATCTTACGTATCGGTAGGCATTTCAGCTTACCGAGTAGGCAAAGGAGATAACTTTCGGAAAAAGTCAAACTATAAGAAAAATGGCGACTGGGATAAAATCGTTTTTTATTTTTAATTTAATAAATACTGGATGAATTTGCATAATTTTTAGTGTACAGTCTTCTTTTCAGCTACCACATAAGTACATAACAAAGTTTATACATTTCTTTAGCTATTTTATTTTGTAAGAGAGGCCTAATATGTCATTGTGAAACAGCAGAAGCGCCAAAATGTCAATAAAAGCGCTTTAAAATACCTTAAACACACAAGGCAGGTAAGTAGAAAAGTAACTTTTCTTGCCTTTGGTAACAGTTATGTTGACTTTTTTTTTTTTTCATCGATTTTTTTCTCTTTTAAAAATTGTTAACGATCACCAATCTATAAAATTACTTCCAGTTTCCCCAGTATCATTCTTTGCCTTTTTCAATAACTATTGAAAATTCACTCTGCGTTCTCGCAACAGCAGTTTCCCATTGATTTTTCTTTCGGCAACGGCCGTTGGCTTTCTCCTCTCTAAATTGAATGGCAAAATAAGCGTACTCAGGATTCCAGTACTCACCGTGCCCTTCCAGTCGAGGTTTGGACGGTGCAGTTTTTTTATTCCCCCCCCCCCCGATCTCATAAATGAGTAAGTAAACCCAAATAAATTGTTTTGGACTAATTTTCCAACTGTATTTTTCTTTAAAATAATTTAAGGTAAATTTTAAATTTAGTCCCAAAACTATTTATTTGGGTTTACTTACTCATTTGTGAGGTCGGCAAACGATTCATTCTGGTTGGGAAACGACAATTTAACCATTATTTCAAAAGGAATATTATTATTATTAACCGAGTACAGATTGATGTAGAAAGCACCGTGGAATTCCCAGGGATCCCGCTAGTTATAATAATAATTATTATTATGAAGTGAAACAGTTAATTCTATTTACCACAATTTTTTTTTTTTTTTTTTTTTTTTTTTTTTTTTACAAAATTAATAGTCATAAAGTTCATTCTATGCCGCAGGCATGAACCCAAATCGTTTTTTTTTGGGGGGGAGGGGGGGAGAGTCGATGTCGATGATAATCTAATTTATGGTTTTTAATTTTTTTTTTTTAGATGAGGATTGATAATTTGGAATATTCGGACTACTATTCTCATCTTGAGCGTTATTCTCACAACGTTTCGCCCGATGTAACCTCCGGCCTTTGTCAGGTGTATCTTGTCGAACTCGGGAATCTGTATGGAACCCTTTATTTAATCCACGGGGGGGTGGGGGGCAGGGGTAGCATGCTCTCGTTCCGTCAGACGTAATCGGATCGAAGTCTTCGGTAATTCACCGAGACGGAACGAGAGCATGCTACCCCCCCCCCCGTGGATTAGAATAAATAAACGGTTCCGCTCGAAACTCCGTGCAGATTACAGAGTTCGACAAGGCACACCTGACGAAGGTCGGAGGTTACATCGGCCGAAACGTTGTAAAAATAACACCCAAGATGAGAACAATAGTCCAAATAATCCAAATATATATTATCAATACTCATCTAAAAAATTCAAAAACATTATTTTTTGTTCACCTCAAACAAGGTGTATACTGCCACTGACGCGTAAGGGGCTACTCTGATAAGGGTTTGGCCTTTAGGCTAAGATCAAAGTGTAGTATCTGTTCTGATGGATACTGCACCCCATAGACTGGTATTGTCTTGGCCTTCGGGGCTTGATTTACGCCGGTCTATGGGTCTGTCCTGTGCAGTTCTAGGAGGTCCACCCTCCCAGGCTTCGCCTCCCTTCTTTGGGGACGAGTAAGTTTATTGCTTACTGCCTGAGGCGCCCCTACCAAGGAATGCCGACGGGGCTGCCCAGGCAATTTTTAAACCCCACTTTCCCGACCCGACCTTGGGTCACATCTTACTTGTGGGAGTAAGATAAAAACTGGCCTTTTGCCTAACTCCTGGAGAGGAGTAAATCAATACTCTGATAAGGATCAGATTTATAAGGGATTGGGCAACCTGGGTGGGGAGTTTGGTAGCAAGCTGTTTGTTCACATTACATCTAAATTTCTGCTTCGAAATTTTTGAGATGAGGGTTGATAATTCGTAGAATTTGGTATATTCGGACTACTGTTCTCGTCTTCGGTGTTTTTATCACAACGTAATCTGCAATTCTTCGTATCGTCCACATTGAGGATTGAACCTTCAACAGTGCAGGCGATACAAAGAATTGCGAATTACTGAAGACTTCTTCCCAGTCATGGCAGATGGAATGAGAGCATCCGTGGATCAAATAAAGGGTTCTGTTCGAAATTCCGTCCAGATTTCCGAGTTCGACAGAAAGATTCCCTGAGTTCGACAAAGTACATCTAAAGAAGGTAGGAGGTTACATCGGCCGAAACGTTGTGATAAAAACATCCAAGATGAGAACAGTAGTCTGAATATACCAAATTCTACGGATCTAAATCTCTGTATGTTGGTACGGTCGGGGAAACAGGGAACAGGAAGAGAATCCCAAAGGCAAGCGACTCGAGGACAGAAGCTATAGTAGGAAAATCTTCTGGTATCTAAGGACCTTTACAGTGAAGAGGTGGGATTTTGCTGCTAGTCGATGGTTTTTTTTTTGGTTGAAAATTTTTGGATGTGATTCAAGATAAAAATGAAAATATACCGCCCTCAACAGGGATTGAACTCACAATGTTAAATAATGAGAATTTTGAGTTTCATACATCCTCTCCCTATTCCCTTACTTCCACTACTTATCCCATTCGTCCTTCATTGTCACCTGTTACATGAAGTCCGGTAGTGATCAGACGAACGGGCACATGTCGTCATTATTGTTTAGTGATAATGTTACATGTCATGTCATCTGAGGTGTGTACAATTTTGTCATCCTAGGAATGGATGGAGCCAGTTTAGGAAACTTCTGCCATTACTAAGTAGCAGAGCGTTACCAGTGTCGACCAAGGGAGAAATACGGAGAGGAATGATGTACGAAATAAAACCTGGCCAGTGAAGGTTGAGGACTTTTTTTTTTTTTTTTTTTAATGGAAATCGCTCCAGACAAGGCATGAAGCCACTTGATATAAGGAGAATAGAAAGTGGATCTTGGGTTTACTCTCACTTCCCTTATTTTGTCCTTTAGTCTGGTATGGTTTGGTAGTTTTGTTTTACGGCATATCAACCCTTTTTGGGTTATTTAATGCCGAATCTGGTCATTATAGTGAAAGTTTTTATGCTTCAAGTTCTTTATATCTTCAAATGTTTAATCAGGGTTTTTGGTTTGGTAGTTTTGTTTTACGGCATATCAACCCTTTTTGGGTTATTTAATGCCGAATCTGGTCTTGTTTTCTTCTCTTTTTTGTTTCTTTCCCCTTTTAATATCTGTTTCTATTTAACCCATAGTAGGGACCCTAACAGGTACTACCACTCCGGGTCAGGGTGGACCTGGGAGCAATGGTAATTAAGAGGAGGCTCCACATTCCCCAAAGTCCGTAAGCCGGATCTCACCATCGGATGTAGTTTAAGGTCATATCCAGGACCGGGAGTAGGGTAGGAAAAATAAAAATAAAAAAGGGGAGGGAGAAAGGGAGAGGGGCTGTTGTTTTTGGTTTTGGTTTTGTAGAACATAATTAAGTTTTACAAAAAAAAAAAAAAAAAAAAAAAAAAAAAACGTCAATGTAGGTGAATTTCGTCTCAGGGAGCCACAGGGCAGCCTGATCTGGTATCACCAGTGTCCTTTAGTCCTCACATTCAGTAGTCGTTAAGAGTTTATACCACCTGTCCGAGGTTTGGACGTTTCTACGAAGCATACGCATCCCGACGAGAGTACATTAATACCAAAAACGCATTCAAGCAGGTTTCGGATAAACACCAACTTCGATTGTCACACAAACATCCCGCTTATGTGCACGGCACGCAGACATGGCGTGCATGTGATGGCAAATAAGCATTATGCAAATGTAACCATGCAAACATTATGTACATATATCAGTATTTAGTTTACACTGAAATTTATTTCTGTCAGTGCATCATGCATCGTGCTGCCTTTTTGTTTGCACTTGTGTTTGCGTAGGTAATAACATAAAACAAACAGGTTTTTTTTTATGGAAATCGCTCGAGACACGGCATGAAGCCACTTGATGTAAGGAGCTAACAATAACGAAAGATGATTATCGCAAAGACAGGAGATGTCTATTGGCCTTACGCTTGAAAAGACCAAGATTATAGGTAGGAGGAAAACAGTCAGCAGGAAGAGAGTTCCACAAGCCTGTGGCTCTTAGAAAGAAGCTACTGGAATAGGAAGCTGTATTACAATGAGGTATCAAAACAGGGAATTGATCGATAATAATAATAATAATAATAATAATAATAATAATAATAAAGATAGTAATAAAAAAAAATAATTAAAATAACATAGGTAGAGAATTGCATCGGGATCGGGTACTTTCCGGAGCGATAGAATGATCCAACCATTTCTCCGGAGCTACGTAAATCTAACTATTTCAAACATGCCGTCTCTCCTAGTAGGTGATCTAGCTCAACCAATCAGAGCCTCTGGTATATTTTAGACCAATCCCATCTTAACATGTAGAAATTGTTTACCAATATGATTGCACCAAAACTAGGAGAGTAGATCTGATTTTAGATACTTATTTTTTATGGAAATCGCTCCAGACAAGGCATGAAGCCACTTGATGTACGGGGCTAAAAAGAACGAAAGATGATTATTGCAAAGACAGGATATATCTATTGGACTTAAAAATACCAAGGTTATAGGTAGGAGGAAAACAGTCAGCAGGAAGAGAGTTCCACGAGCCTGTGATTCTTTGGAAAGAAGTTACTGGAATAGGAAGCTGTATTACAATGAGGTATCAAAACAGCGAATTGATGGAGACCACTAGAGAAACATGTAGAAATTGTTTATCGATATATAAGGGAGCTGGAACAAAAAAAGCAGTGAATAGATCACATAATTCTGAAGAACACATGCCACAATAGCACCCATAGAAAAGGCTGAGACTAGCAACATCACCTCTGTGAGAGAGAGGGTGCAGAGAAGAAGAAAGGGTAGGGCCAATCAAATTACAGATACGTTTCTGCACCTTATCAAGAACCCTCAAATAGGACAGATTCACCAGCCCAAATATAACAACAGTACTCCATACATGGTCTGATAGTAGATTTGTAGAGATAGAGAATAGCCTCAGGTGTGAGAAAGTGTTTGGAGCGATAGAGAGAACCGACTTTACGAGAAACAGAAAGAACAATGGATCTACTGTATGAACTGCAAGAAAGATTTGATGAGACAGAAAAACCAAGAAGTCTCAGAGCCGATTTCTCCTCAAGAGCAGAGCCATCCATGAGAATCTCGGGAAGAGATTACTTCAGAAAAAGAATTCAATAAAAGTTAGGACCCCCCCCCCCCCTCCCAAGGGCACAATGGGTTTTTTTTTACTGATTTTAATCTATTTTCTCCCAACATGTTAGAGTTGGAGTTGAGAGTTGGGGGGTTAGAGTTGGGAGTTGGGGGGATTAGAGTTGGGAGTTGGGGGGGTTAGAGTTGGGAGTTGGGGGGGTTAGAGTTGGGAGTTGGGGGGGTTAGAGTTGGGAGTTGGGGGGGTTAGAGTTGGGAGTTGGGGGGGTTAGAGTTGGGAGTTGGGGGGGTTAGAGTTGGGAGTTGGGGGGTTAGAGTTGGGAGTTGGGGGTTAGAGTTGGGAGTTGGGGGTTAGAGTTGGGAGTTGGGGGTTAGAGTTGGGAGTTGGGAGTTTGGAGGTTGGGAGTTGGAGATACAAGTGCTGCTGCCTTTTCAAATTACATCAGCTTTACTGGGTGCTCTTATGGGACCCCATTCCGATTGACCCCTCTTTTCGTTGCTGTGAGTAAGGAAGGTTACAATCAGAACTGTTCACGTTAAGAATTTCTTTTTGTCTTTTTTTTTTTTTTTTTTTACTTCTTTTGGGTGCCTCAAATAAACGTGGTTAGAGCTGTCCCCATTATTTTGATGAAACTGATGTTTCTGACAAAGGGGGAAGAATTGCTGTTTTGCATGATCAGTTGAACTAATCCCCCCCCCCCACACATCCTCGCCCGAATATTTTTAACAGCCTGTCTTACAATCGGGGCACAATCGGCACCTCCCCATATGTGGTAGCAGTACCTCCCCATCTTAGGACGTATTTGACTCGTCGGGCGTGAGATACCTTCTGGAGCAGTACAATGATCCAACCCTGAAGCTTATCAAAGCAAGAGGCTTCCTCAAGGCGAGAGCCATTCATTTCAATTGGAGCAAAGTGATGATCCGAGCGTTGGTGGTGCAAGGAGAGATACTTGGTTTTAGACATATTAAAAGCAACCAGCCACCTTTTCCCCCCTCCCCCATTGTACCACGTCCTCCAGTTCGGAAAATAGAGAATCAAATCTCTTGATCATTAATGCTCTTCGAAGTGTTGCCATAGATAGGTGTGTCATCTGCATAAATGTCAACGAATCATCTTAGAATGTGATTTGGGAGATCATTGATGAAGATCAGAAAGAGGGTTCGGCCCAGAATGGATCCTTGAGGCACGCCTGTAAGAATAGAGGATTTATTATCCTCTATTTCAATTTCACGGATTTACCTCCTCCCCAGGAGTTAGGCACAAGGCCAGTTTTTATCTTACTCCCACAAGTAAGATGTGACCCAAGGTCGGGTCGGGAAAGTGGGGTTTAAAAATTGCCTGGGCAGCCCCGTCGGCATTCCCCCGGTAGGGGCGCCTCAGGCAGTAAGCAATAAACTTACTCCTCCCCAAAGAGGGGAGGCGAAGCCTGGGAGGGTGGACCTCCTAGAACTGCACAGGACAGACCCATAGATCAGCGTAAATCAAGCCCCGAAGGCCAAGATGATACCAGTCTATGGGGGTGCAGTATCCATCGGAACAGATACATCACTTTGATCTTAGCCAAAAGACCATGGTCACAATTTTAATAAAGAAAACAGTAGTAAAATCGAGTGAATTCCCTTTTTGTGGGGAACGTTCAACGTCGCTAAACAGATTTAAATTAATTAACGAAAACAAACAAAACCTTTTTTACAACAACGAACGAAAGGGGTTTATTCGTATATTTGAGGTTACCTATACCGTTTGGTATAGGTAGAAAGAAACTTAGGACAGTGTCTGAAAGAAGTTAAAATATCTTCAGGCGAAGATAGCAGCCGCCGTGACGTGGAGGCAGGAGAGAGGCTGAGGCGATCCTTCCTGTCTGGTGCCAGGGTACCGTCTGGAGATCGTCTGCAATATCCTAAGGGAGCTCAAGTAGTCCCTTAGGGAACTAATGATATCAATGCGCCCTGCGAGCTGATTGGCCATACCAGCTCACAGGGACACTGATACGCAATACAAAGTAAATCTAATTTATGACTGCTACATCACTCCCTGCTTAGAGGCTGAGGCGATGTTTCCTGGCTGCACTGCTACACGCCGGCAGTGATACTATGTGTTTCAGACTTCTGCCCATCGACGGCTACTTTTATAAACCAATCAGAGAGAAAGGATTTGATGGTTGAGAAAACATTTCCAGATATTCCATAGCTAGCAAGCTTGTGAAGTAGACCTTTATGCCGAACCCTATCAAAGGTCTTTGATATGTCAAGAGCTATTGCTCTAGAAGCGAAGACCCCGTCAATAGATTCATTAATCCTGTGTGATATTACAGTCAGCACATCAGCTGTTGATCTTGCAGGAACCCAAAACTCGCGTAACATTTTTTTTTTTTTAAACTATTATTTAAGCTCTACCGCCCCATCAATAAAAAAAAATTTAAAAAAAAAAAAAAAAAAAGCAAGAAAAAAAAAAAAAAAAAAAAAAAAAAAGCAAAAAAGAAAAAAAAAAAATCAATATTGCAATTTTCATTCATGTGTCTGTTTTTCTCACCTCAAAGTAACTTCGATAATTACACATTGAAACGTTCATTATTATCAATAAAATGACATGCACAATTAATAACACCCTTTCCTGCCTTGACAAAGTTCAAAACCGACTTCGCAATCTAGTGGTCGGGGAATGTCCTCTTCTCTTCCCTACAGTCTCTTTTGTAGTCTTACAAAAGAAATATTGATAGTCTTTCTCTGCTCTATCATTGTTTTCATAGTAAGAGCTCGGCTGAACTTCAATCTATCATCCCCGTCCCCTGTAAAACATGCATAACAAACAGAAGAAACGTTGCTAGTCTTTCTCTGCTCTAGCCCACAGAAAAAAAAAGCGTTGCTAGTCTTTCTCTGCTCTAGCCCATAGAAAAAAGACGTTGCTAGTCTTTCTCTGCTCTATCCCACAGAAAAAAAAGCGTTGCTAGTCTTTCTCTGCTCTAGCCCATAGAAAAAAAACGTTGCTAGTC
>OY744549.1:57138230-57148230 GCA_963556195.1 Sepiola atlantica | reverse complement strand
AATTCTTTTATATAGTTTAGATCGATTCTTATGAGAATCAATTTCCAAAGTAAAGTAAAGCTCAATATTCAATTTTTGTAAAGATATTTTTAATATTTTTTTGATTTTTTTAAAAAATTTTTTAATTTTTTAAATTTTTTAATAGATTTACAATAGGTCTATAAAAAAAATAAAAAAATATGTGATAGATCAGTTATATCATACTGTGATTTAATGTCAGTTTCGGAGCAAATAAAATCTTACACGCGTTTCAAATAGATTATTTCTTGTTATCCCATGCTTTCCAATATATATATATATATATATATATATATATATATATATATATACAGGACCGGCGACACAGTTATAAAAGTGTGTGTGTGGGGGGGGGGGCGGTTAAACACATGCATATATAACTTCATCGTTGATGACCGTAAAGTGGGGGGGGCCCAAGTCAAAAAGTGTATATATATATATATACATATGATCAAGAAAGGAAGAAAGTGTTCCGACGTAATGGAAATTGAAAAAGGAAAACCAAAAAATGTTATTTCTGTATTCATCAACGTTTCGTCTTTATTGTAAGACTTTCTCAGGATGAATTGTCTGAAGAATTTTTTGTTCAATTGGCCGCTGGTTCTGAGCCGACTGCCGCCGCCACCACCACCACCATCCTTTCCAAACATTTTGTGCTTGTGTGATGTTTTCTTCAGACAAAATCATCCTTAGGAAGTCTTATAATAAAGACGAAACGTTGATGAATACATAAATAATATTCTTTGATTTTCCTTTTTCAATTTCCATACATATATATATATATATATATATACACACACAAACCATTTACCTCTCCAGTTGGTTAGACACAAGGTCAGTTTTTAAGTTGAAAACCCAGTGGATTAGCGTCCTCTGGTCTACAAAAAATGCCTGAGCAGCCCCATCGGCGTTCCCAGCCTAGGGCGATTAGCGATAAACTAACACCTTTTCAAAGAGAAGGTAAGGCCTGGGGGGGTGGACCTCCTGAGGTTGAACAGGACCATACCTTAGCCCGATAGCAACAAAGTCACTGTCGGAGTGATTGTCGAAGACGTATCCTTAACTGATACAAACAGAAATAAGTTAAGTTGAGATTCAACTTGCCACTGGACTCGAGAAACGCCGGTTCTAGAGAGGTGCAGACGGAGATTGTGCAACCATTGCTTCAATAGATTCTCTGCGCAAGACCTTGACAGGAAGTTGTTTTGTTTTTTTTTTATTCATTTTTATTTACTAAGGAGTCACCACTTATCAAGGCGAAAAGCCACTCGAGGATAAGGGTGAATGAGATAGATTGATTGTCAGTTGAATGATGAAGAATATTATGAGAGGATTTTTTATACTAATGAGTCACCACTTATCAAGGCCAAAAGCCACTCGAGGATAAGGGTTAATGAGATGGATGGATTGTCAGTTGAATGATGAAGGATATTATAAGAGGATTTTTTTATACTAATGAGTCACCACTTATCAAGGCTAAAAGCAACTCGAGGATAAGGGTGAATGAGATGGATGGATTGTCAGTTGAATGATGAAGAATATTATGAGAGGATTTTTTTATACTAATGTGTCACCACTTATCAAGGCTAAAAGCCACTCGAGGATAAGTGTTAATGAGATGGATGGATTGTCAGTTGAATGATGAAGAATATTATGAGAAGATTAAAAATAATTAATAAAATTTGATTACTTGTGAAGACGTTTCATGATAAATATCCATTGTCTCCCAAGATTAAATGGAGGTGCATATATATATATATATATAAAGGTTTATAACTAAAAGATAACTTTTAGAGAATTAGACCTATTGCGAGATGAGGAAAGCTCAATATACTGGATAGAGCAAAAATAATCCCCCCTCTAAGGACTAAGGACTTGGGTGGAATCTTCGCCGTTGGATTTTCATGCAGATTCTTCTGGATTTACAATTACATTTGAACCCCATACAACTTGGATCTCCGTGTTTGGTGACTTTCATTCACATTGAAAAACACCCGTTTGAACTTTTAAAACCTTTTAAAAAGAACTTTTTTTTAAAAACTTTTTCCAACTTTTGAATATTGACTGTTCTTATCTGTCAACTTATCAATCTCCACTTCCTCTGATGATAAGATTTTAATCTTTGAAAAGCCGTGCTTAAGGAATGCAATTGAAAGAGAAGAATAATAAATATTTTTATTTACTAAATGCTCCTTGTTCCGAACAACTGAAGATATTGATCTGTTTCCATTTACAGGTCTAACTATTTTTCATTGACTCACCTTTATATATATATAGATATATATATATATAAACTTCTTTTGTAAAAGTTTTGACAAAGCTTACAATCAGTCAGTGTCGCATGATTGCACAGGGGTATAGGCGCCGGCTGTCAGGTCAACGGTTGAGTTTCAATCCCGGCTTGAGGTACTAGCTCATATAGCTGCACTGAAGAGCTGTGATACAGCGAAACAGTCTGTATGTGGATGACATATATATATATATATATATATAATAAGTCAGATTCATATTATATTCCAATAACCATGTTTTTATTTTAATTTTTATTATTTCACATTTCCAAAAAACAACATTTCTGTGAAATATATTTTTTACGGTCCGTTTCATTTGTCTTGTGCCAAACAACATTTTTATGTCAGTATCGTCTCTGCAACATTACAAAATCATCAGAAAAATTCACAAAGAATAAAAAGTTCTTGGATTAAAGTGTCTTGAAAAAAACCTACACTATACAGTGGTTCAATTTTGGATGAAACCAAACAAAAAACAAAGAAAAGAGCAAACTCACACGTGGGGGAACCCACTAATATGCCATTTTGAATTTTTTTATTTATATATATATATATATATATATACATAAAACTATTTTGATATTGAGCACTTTTTATAAACCCGGTTAAAATTCTCTGGATTACCACCCTGTGGCTATTTTTTACCTGGATTATTACCACCATTATTATATATATATATATATATATATATATGAAGCAATCCAACAAAAGATATAAGCGTCAACTAATATCTTATAATTAGTGAAACATCCGGATAAAAACTGAAGCTCAATATACTGGATAGAGCATTCTTGGAGTAATCCTCGGTCAACCCTCTGAATGTCTTTCCTGATTATGTTTTTCAATTTGTATGACCTGGATGGATTGTATAGATTCAACAAATAAGTATGTTTTTGGGTTGACATATTTGATGTTATGTATTTTTATGTATTTGTGTATATAATTTTATATATTTTCAAAGCGTAATTTTATTACCTGTAGTAGTATAACTGCGGTAATGGTCCTCTGAAGAGAAGAATTATCTTTGAAAACTCATGAGCTAAGGACTTAAGGATACTTTGCTTGAACTTTGAATTCTAATAAAATTTGATTGACACCTTATTTTATTACTTCATTTTATATTATAATATATATATATATATATATATATATATATACATAAGTTCTTTTGTAAGATGGTAGGAAAAATCCCAGCAGAGTGCTCGATTAATCAAGAATCAAAATTAAGAGCGTAATACTTATTTATTTATTGGTACAGAAAAATTAGTACAAACTGACGCTACTAATGTTGTACTAATTTTTCTGTACCAAAATATATATATATATATTGGGATTGACTAAAAAATTCATTCTTTAATCAAATCATTTATTTTTAGCATGGCTAAATTGCTGATGGTTACTTAAAAGTAAAATTCAGTCCATAACCGCATTCACTCGCTGTTCCTTAGAAATAAAAGGCATATATAACGTGTCACGTCAAGCACAAAGTTTATATATATATATATATATATATATAATGATATAATAATTTAGTAAATTTGTTTACAAAAAACATTTTAATTCTAACAATTGTTCCTGTCCATTTTAAAATATTCATAACAATGCTCAAATGAGGAACATTTACTAAATTATTATGCGTTGAGCTCTAGTAATTGTATACTATTGAGCTACTATCCCAATTTTTGTGCAAATTTAAATGAAACTCATATATATAAATAAGTATATTTTAGAGGTGAAAGATGAGAATAAAACATTGTAAAGATACAATATTTATTAAAAACATCAAAAGTTCAGAGCAAGGAGCCTCATATCCTTAATCCATGGATTTTCAAAGAAAATATTTCTTCTCATCAGAGGATGGGGAAGCCGACAATGCGATTATAAGTATTGTCGGCAACAATTAACTTTGAAAATTTTATATAAAGTAAAACAAAGCAGAAGTAAAGAAATAAGATTAGGGCCAAGGGTGAAAAGTCTTATTTTGAGGTGTGAGCGTAGAGTCAAAATGGGTGAAATAAAAAATAAAAACAAACAAAAATAAAGGCATCCGTTATTTAGGGATGAATGCTTGAAAAAGAAAGCGATACTTAAATTGTTCAGGGGTCCAAAATGTTTTTGCAAGATGTTGATGGTCTTTGGTAATTGGTAAATTCCTTATTATAAATAAATAAATATATATATATATATATTAGACGCTTAAGGTCTCCTGTTTTTGTTTCACTATTAGATATTTAACCCCCCCCCCATTTTTTATTTTATTTACTCATATTTTTTTTATTTATTTATAAATTTTCCAACGAATGTTAAGTCTGCAATATCTTGGATTTAGCTTTGGGAATTTAAACTGCATTTTACTTTTTTTTTTTTGTTAAAATGACTTAAAGCTTCTTTAGACTAATATATATTTGTGTGTATTTAGGCATCATTTTCTCATTCATGCAAACACTGTTAAAAATAACCTTTTTCTATTTTTTTAAATTTTTCTGATGGTCTTTTTTGTACTAAAATCAAAAAAAAAATTAATAAATGTTCCATAGGTTTCACGAACGTTTTTGATTCTTCGTCGAATCATCCTCAGGTGTCAAAAGCAATTGGTGATTCGACGGAGAACCAAAAACGTTCGTGAAACCTATGGAACATTTATTAATTTGTTTTGATTTTAATACAAAAAAAAAAAAAACATCAGAAAAATTGAAAAAAATAATAAAAAGGTATAATTAAACAGACAATTCTGTTATTTTTAACAATGTTTGCATATATATAGTCTAAAGAAGCTTTGAGTCATTTTAAATAAAAAAATAAAAAAAAGAAAGTAAAATGCAGTTTAAATTCCCAGAGAAACTAACTAAATCCAAGATATTGCAGACTTAAATCTAAGAGTGAAATAAAAACAGGAGACCTTAAGCGTCTAATATTAACACGGGGATCATCAGCTGCTTACCATGTAACTGTTTCGGAGATTTAAAAACAGGACAGTTATAAGTTATAATATTCATGGCTCCCCAATGGTACTGATAAACTATCATTTTCCCAATAATCAAGTATCGAAATAATTCAGCTTTAAATTTCACTAATAAATAAATAATATAATAATAAGAAGAATAATATATTGCCGCTAAGATCACCGTATGATATAATTTGCATATCAAATAACAGTAATTATAACAATAATAATAATAAAATAATAATAATAATAATACTATCTAAACACTACACCCAAGAACCATTCTGCAATATGGTAGCTATCAATAAAATTATATAGGAATTAAAGTTGCATTAAAAAATTAAAATATATATATATATATGAAATATTGAAAAAAACTTGTAAATTACCGAATTTTATTTTATTAAATCATCAGGTGTTCAAGGAATATAATAAAATGACTTAATCCATGATTGTCAAAGAATTACTCTTCTCATCAGAAGGAAAAAACATACACATTATATATATATATATATATATATATATATACTTTGAAAAGTCACACAATTTGAAGCGTTGGGTGGGTGGCAATAATAACGAAGATATATTTTTTTATAAAATATTTAGAAAACCTTGCACAACGTAGATTATTTGTTTTTAAAAATTAATTATTTATTCATCTTAAAAACATTTTTTTTTTTATAATAAACTTGAGTACTTTCGGTAAATCTACCATCTTCAGAAGTATAAAAAAGAAAAAAAAGAAAGAAAAAAAGAAAAAAAAAGAAAAAGAAGAAATATTCTTCTGAAGATGGTAGATTTACCGAAAGTACTCAAGTTTATAAAAAAAAAAAAAATGTTTTTAAGATGAATAAATAATTTATTTTTAAAAACAAATAATCTGCGTTGTGCAAGGTTTTCTAAATATTTTATAAAAAAAATATCTTCGTTATTATTTCCACCCACCCAACGCTTCAAATTGTGTGACTTTTCAAAGTATCCTTCCACGCCGACCACGTGACACACAGCCATATCAACATTTTCTATCTTCGTCAAAACACCTAGACGGATTTTCAACTTGGCCACGAGAATGTCTCAACGAAGAGGAAAAAAGAAAAAAAAAAAAAGAAAAAGAAATATTCTTCTGAAGATGGTAGATTTACCGAAAGTACTCAAATTTATAAAAAAAAAAAAAAAATGTTTTTAAGATGAATAAATAATTTATTTTTAAAAACAAATAATCTGCGTTGTGCAAGGTTTTCTAAACATTTTATAAAAAAAATATCTTCGTTATTATATATATATATATATATATATATATATATATTGTATCGGCATCCGTCAGTCACAACGACTATGGATCAGCGCCGTGTTGGGATGTTGTTTGTGTGCATCTTTTTGTGTGACTGTAGAGACCAAGTCTTGATTTGCATGGTCTACTACAGCGTTGACATACAAAAGCTGTTGCGCAATGTGTCACGTCGGCTTGTTGGTCCGCCTGTAGGTTCGCTCTTCTAGTTCTCTTCGCAGCATTTTCATCGTGAAGGGTCTTCTCACTGATGATCATTCCCTGGCGTATCTGTTTCCTCCAGGCAGGTCTGTCAACTGCAGAGGCTTCCCATGTATTAATGTCAATTGAGCAAGCTTTCATACCTTGCTTGCAGACATCCTTGAAGCAGAGACGGGGACGACCCCTTTTTCTTGAGCCTGAGGCAAGCTCGCCTTAGAGAAGGTCTTTAGGGATGCGCCCATCATCCATTCTGCGCACATGGCCCAGCCAGCGAAGACGTCGCTCACGCAGTAGGGAGTAGATGGATGGAATGCTCTTTGTAGAACATCATTTTTTGTGCTTTATTAAATATTGGTTTCATGTTCATTTTATCAATATATTTGAAACTTTATTAATTATGTATAGTAATATATATAATATTCCATGAAAAATGCCAGTATACTGAAATCATATGCCCTTAATAGGGTTAAGATGAAAATTCATATACACTAAATGTACAAAAGCAAGGAAATTCCCAAATTTGTACACTTTTATTGTCATTAAGGGTATGACTACATATCAACCAAACCATTTCATTATCACATCACTACAGTATAAATCTCTATGCATGAGTGGATGAAGTGTGTGAGGTGCGCTGAAGAAAAATTCCTACCAGTAAAATACATAGCCCTGTTGTGCTCGCATACCTTTAATGACATTAAAAGTGTAAAAATTTGGGAATTTCCTTGCTTTTGTACATTTAGTGTATATGAATTTTCATCTTAACCCTGTTATGGGCATATGATTTCAGTATACTGGCATTTTTCATGGAATGTCACTACTTTTGTAAAGGCTATGCCTCAATACAATGCCTTCTCATAACTGATATAGTTGGTAGTTTGACTAATCAAGGTATATGGTAAACTGAAATTAAAATGCCATCAACTAGACCCTAGAACCTCTATCTCTGCCAAAAATCAGCTGAATCCATCAAATGGTCGATAAGATATAGAATAAAGTGTATGAATACTGGTCATTTTTAAGGTTTTTTGGAATTTTCTGGAAAACTAAGGTATATGGTAAACTGAAATTAAAATGCCATCAACTAGACCATAGAACCTCTATCTGCCAAAAATCAGCTGAATCCATCAAATAGTTGATGAGATACAGGGTGGCACATACGTACGTACGTACACACAGATAACATGATTTCATGATTGAACTTTCTGGATCTCTGGGTTGCCTTGACTAATGATGCTGAAATTCTACACACTTATAGAACCTATCAAGTAAAAAATTCGTTCAAAATTTTAACTAATTTGGTTTATTGGCTTTTGACTTATGATTGATCAAAAAATGAGATTTCCAGCATAGGCCATTCGTGAGGTCTATTAAGGGATAGAGCACTCTCGCGCCTCCCTTGATATATATATACTGCATATTTATTGTATCTAATTATAAATACTATTTTTAAAAAATAAACTAGGCCTTTTGTTTTTTTTGTTTTTTTATCAAATCTTTTAATAGGATTTTGAAACTTAAATTCAATTCTTACGATATCGTCTGGTCATGAAATTATAAATCAAACCAAAATAAAATTTGGACCAATTTTTAAGGTAATGTTTTAATTTCTATCTGATGTAAAAAAAAAACTGACAAAAACTTTCAATATTTTAACACCTGGGGATTCATAGAGGCATAGTGTAGTATCTGTTCTGTCCTAGGTCAGTGGAGGAGAATTCCTTCTAGACTGAGGAAATTTTGTTTTATTCTTCTCAGAGTGGCCGTTTTTGGGAGAGCTGGAATCCTCCCCCCCCCCCACATTAAAAACCGACCTACTCCGTGTCTAAGTTAACCCTGCCCTCGTGGGGAGGCAAGTAAATAGATTATCACTAGTACAGTTTAAATGCTTCAAAAAATTATTTTAAATCCCGAAAGGGTCACAAAGTAATCTCTTCAGTTATCAAAAGATTAAAATGGTTGAATTGTTTAAGAAACTGAAATGCATTCTGGTGGATTTAATTTTGCAATTCAATTATATTTTTATATTATCTCTAAAAATTTGTTTAATCGATGTATAGTAAATAAAAATAATAATGAATAAATAAAAAAGATTAAGATGAATGAATTGTTTAAGAAACTGAAATGCATTCTGGTGGATTTAATTTTGCAATTCAATTATATTTTTTATATGATCTCTAAAAATTTGTTTAATCGATGTATAGTAAATAAAAATAATAATGAATAAAAAGATTAAGATGAATGAATTGTTTAAGAAACTGAAATGCATTCTGGTGGATTTAATTTTGCAATTCAATTATATTTTTTTATATGATCTCTAAAAATTCTTTTGATTTTACGCTATTGCATTTTGCATTATAATAAATAATCGATTTATAGTAAATAAAAATAATAATGAATAAATCAAAAAGACACGAGAAAACACACAGACACAAGAGAAGTGGTCTCATATTTTTTTTATTAATAGACATTTTTTTTTTATTGCCGTTTAACGAAAATTTTTATATAAATAATTTTTTTTTTTTTTTTTTACAGATATATTTGGATTTTTTGCTGGTTGAAAAAGCTTCATAAAACAAAACATTTATTTTTTTATAATAATCACTTTTTTATCACAAAATATATGATCCACAAAAAGGGGGATCAGTTTGGTTGTATTTATATTACCAAAACAGATCACCCACTTCTTGTCCATTTTAAGAAAAATAAAACGTGCTGTTGAATAAAAATTAAATTAAATTAAAATATTTTAGTTTTTATTTTATTCTTAAAAGTGTAAAAATTAAATAAATGTCTTAAAAAATTTTATTTTTTTATTTTTTTAAAAACCCACTAATTTATTTTCATAACTAGAAAAAAATAGCACTCACTTTTAAATGTGAAAAAATATATATTATACAGTTCAAAAAAGCTACAAAAAAATTAAAATTAAATAAATTTAACACTTATTTATTTATTTATTTATCAAATAAAATATATCTATATTTTCACGTAAAGTTAAATATTTCAAATTAAGATAAAAATAATGCGAGGCAAACAAGTGTCTATAAAATGGGGGATCGATCCGAAACGGTTTTAAGTATATAAATCGGTCATCCACTTTTCGGCCACCTTACCAAAGCAGATTAAGAAAAGAGATATGAAATTACTCAACTGATGTATATTTTAAATTATTTAGATTAAAACAATCGGTTTCGAATTTTGCGGGGTTATCTTGAACTTTTCAGCTTTAAGATGGCTGCCATTGAAATAACATTA
>OY744549.1:57130730-57133230 GCA_963556195.1 Sepiola atlantica | reverse complement strand
GGTGGAGTTGTTATCCACAGGTCTGTGTGATGCGTCTAGTGCTACAGCGGAGCGTACTTGTAGTTGCATGGGCTTCCTACTCTTGCTATTTGCTTAGCCGCCAGATAGCCCACTAGTTGTGCAAAAAGGGAGCCGAGTGAGTAAGTCTCCCCTGCTGGTATATAGCCTATCCCCAGACAAGACTCTAGTCTAACCTCCTCGTGGTACACTATGGTAACTGGGTGCTTTGCGGCCCCAGGCTAATAGACTAGAGATCTCAGAGTAGGTTAGAACCCCAGAGGTGCAGTGTGCAGGGCCTGCTGGCATGCAGATACGTCCCGGCACTCACCAATCTAACCCCCTGCCACTGGGTAGTGGTCTGTCTCAACCTCTCTCTCTCTCTCTCTCTCTCTCTCTCTCTCTCTCTCTCTCTGTATATATATATGTGTGTATGTGTGTATATATGTATATGTATATGTATATGGCGCCGGATCAGGGAAATTTCCAGTTTGGTATCTGGGGGCGCGTTCAACCCACTAGGAGAGATGCCCCCTAAGCCTTTGTTAAGGCAGGTGTCTAGGAGATGGAAAACTCTGATGTATAACCTGAGGGTTGTTGCTGACTTTTTCTGTGGCGCTCATTTGCACCGATCTTGTGCAATCAACAATTCCAAAAAGTGTGGATGGTCCTACACAAGCCTTCACCACTCAAATCAAATCATTCGTGTGGGTTTTCTAGCAGCTTTTCTAAAATCGACATGAGTATTTCTGGGTCCACTGGCGAGAGAGTAAAGGCGACGGGGACAGGCAAAGGATATTGCTGGAAGTCTCTAGCTGGCGCTCTACACAGTGGTGGCTGGTGGGTGATGGCCGTTTGGCACAAACCTTTGGCAATTGTGCCGTTCGTGTCCTCCACCAGTGACAAAGCAGGCCTATCTAGGATCAGCACTGCTTTCCCTATTTCAGGGAGGGGGCGATAAAAGGAGCCCTAAACATTGCATGCCCTTCTTTGACTTGTCAGCCTACTACAGCTGTCTAGTTATCCAATACAGCAGTCAGAAAACAAAGAAATTTATGAAGCTAAACATTGGATCTTGGAATGTGTGCACATTGCAGGATAGTGATGCGTCACTAGAAAGGAAAACGGCCCTCGTATCAATGGAATTAAGGAAACATGATGTAGATATTGCTGCCCTTAGTGAGACGCGTCTGCCTGGTCACTCACAGCTGTGTGAGGTAAAAGGTGGATACACGTTTTTCTGGGCTGGTAAACCAGAAAACGAACCACGTCAATCTGGCGTGGGGTTTGCAGTGAAGACGGAAATTGCTGGATCACTTCCAACACTCCCAGTAAGTCATTCAGATCGTATTATGACCCTAAGACTTCCACTAAAAAACAACACATTCGCAACACTTATCGGCTGTTATGCCCCTACTATGAATAGTTCAGATCAATGCAAAGCTGATCTTTACAATGATTTGCGTAGCTTAATCTAAAAAATTCAGCATAAGGATAAGGTTGCTTTGATGGGAGACTTCAATGCTCGAGTGGGGCTCAACTTTCAAACATGGGCTGGTGTTGGAAAAATGAATTCAAATGGATTGCGACTCCTGACGTTATGCAAAGAATTTAACTTCAGTGTGACAAACATGTACTTCCAACAAAGGCATTGTCGAAAAACATCATGGATGCACCCCCGATCAAAAGATTGGCATCTCATTGACTACATAATTACCAGAAAGCGCGACCTCAAAGATTTTATGATAACACGCTCTTTCCATAGTAGCTGTTGTTTATCAGATCATGCGCTTATAGTCGGCAAGACCATCTTCCATTTAGACAAGAGGAGAGTGAAAAAGTCTTCTGTTCCAAAACGCCTAAATGTTCTGCCTCTAAAACAGGCAGATACACAAAATGAGCTGAAGGAAAAGGTTACGACCGCTATAGTTTCTGTAGAGGTAAATAGTGACGTTTCAAGTTCTTGGGATTCATTGCGCAATGCTGTTTATGACTCGTCTGCTGAGGTTTTGGGCTTCCCTTTGCGGAAACATTAAGACTGGTTTGATGAAAACAACACTGAAGTGCAGAAGCTTATCGACCAAATGCATGTTTGCCACAAAACATGGCTCGAGGACAAAAATTCCACAGTGAAAAAGAAGGCGTATAGAGCTCACAAAGCACAAGTTCAGAAGGCACTTAGGGCATTGAAAGAGGCTTGGTGGTCATCCAAGGCTGCGGAACTTCAGGGCGCAGCGGACAGGAAGGATTCTAAGTCATTTTACTCTGGCCTGAAAGAGGTGTTTGGTCCTCAAATGAATGGTTCTGCTCCAGTTTTTGCTGAGGATGGAGAAACACTGCTAACTGACAAATCTGCTATCCTTAAGCGCTGGAAGCAGCACTTTGAAACTGTCCTTAACTCTGCATCGGTGACTGACGAAAACATCATTTCCTCTCTTCCGCAGCATCCCGAAATTCCGGAACTGTCTTTTCCACCTACAGTTCAGGAAGTATCTCAAGCTAA
>OY744549.1:57068230-57125730 GCA_963556195.1 Sepiola atlantica | reverse complement strand
TGCTAATTTAGTTAAGATAATGTTCATTCAATGGCAGCCATTTAAAAAGCTGAAAAGCTCAATATAACCTAAAATCTTTAAAAAAAAAAAAAAAATTTTATTTATTTATTTGGTGGTAAGATGTGACACAAGGTCGGGAAAGTGGGATTTGAAAAGCCAGCGCCCGAGAAGGTGACCACTCTGGCTTACAAAAAAAATGCCTGAGCAGCCCCGTCGGCATTCCCCGGTAGCGGCGCCTCAGGCGATTAGCAAGATTGCAAAGAGTGAGAAGGGAAAGCCTGGGAGAGTGGACCTCCTAAAACTGCACAGGACAATGTTGTATCCATCGGAACAGATACTGCACTTTGATCTTTGCCAAAAAAAAATTCTATTTACTTGCTCCCCCCGAGGGCAGAGTTAAACATAAGAAGAGTCAGTGTTTAATATGGGCAAAATCCAGTTCCCCAAAAAGGGTCACTCTGGATTGGGCCAAAAATAAGAATTGCCTCAGTCCAGAAGGATCTCTCCTTCACTGATCGAGAACAGAACAGATGAAGTATCGTATCAGAACAGATACTACACTTTGAATTATTTATTCTCCATACAATAAAAATTAATTACAGTATGAAAAATTAGGCTCAAGGCCATCCAAAGTGTGGGGGGATATGGGGGTCGTTCGTCATTCTTAGTCTAAAGTAATAAAATTGACTATCCTACTCTTGCAATCACCACAATACCGCATTTACTCCCGGGACCATCCTACTTAAAAATATTCTCTAAATTCATTTGCAATTTATAAAAAATTTATTTTTCATAAATAATATGAAAATGCATTGGACAACAAAAAACAAAAAAAACGATTAGTAACCCTAACTTTCACCCTAACCCCAACCCTAACCCTAACCCTAACCCCAACTTTAACCTTAACCCTAACTTTAACCCCAACCCAAACCCTAACTTAAACCCTAACCCTAACCTTAACCCTAACCGTAACCCTAACTTTAACCCTAACCCTAATCCTTACCCTAACCCCAACCCTAACCTAAACCCTAACCCCAACCCCAACCTTAACTTTCACCCTAACCATAACCCTAATCATAACCCTAACTTTAACCCTAACTCTTACCCTAACCTAAACCCTAACCTTAACCCTAACTTTAACCATAACCCTAACCCTAACCCCAACCCTAACCTTAACCCTAACCTAAACCCTTACCCCAACCTTAACCCTAACCTTAACCCTAACTTTAACCCTAACTTTAACCCTAACCCTTAACCATAACCTTAACCTAACCCTAAACCTAACCTTAAGCCTAACCTAAACCCTAACCTTAACCCTAACCTTAATGCTAACCTCCCAACCCTATTATTTATAGTAGACCGCACACTGTTTTCCAACCTATTAAAAAACGAAAACAAGCAGGTCAATCTCTAATTAGGAGTGGGACCTAAGTGATAGAAAATAGAAAGAAGAATGGGGGAGGGGATTGTGTCCTTCCAAGATAAACAGAATTTGGAGAAAGCCGAGGCCAAAAAAGTGAGCATCTTGAAAGAGCTCTATTACCAGAGCGTTGGACTCATTCACTCGACTAGCTAAGAGGCTAATTTACCCAAAGGGCTTAGCTCTGACAGGACAGGAAACTGTATGCTCATGCAGGGAAAGCATACTGATACTTGACCCCAATTCATACACACAAGCTCGCGACTTTTATCCACTTTTTTTTCGAATTCCGAGGAATGTTATCTCTTTCTATCACATCTCATCTTGATCTTCAACCAGATCCTGGTCCAAGAAAAATTCAACCCCTTGGGTTCTTCTCACACAATCATTCGTGCTACGGCCAGGATCGCCAGAAACATCATTCATCTCTCCCCGTCCCACGACGGTTCGATGTTGTCGATTATGTAGGATGCATTTAGCGGCAGAGGATGCTCAGGATCGATAACCCTAACCCCAGTACCGCTCAGGTTCGCAGCATCTGCAGAAAGCATGATCGGGCGTTTCTTCTGCCTGCATTTTGCAGCGAGGGCACTTGGACGAGTCCTCAGTTCTTGAACTGGCTCGTATGACATTGGGAGGTAATGCATTCTGGGCCAATCGTGAGGTCAGAGAGAACTCAGAGTTGTCGCGATGACTCGTACCTGGCGGCCCAACTTTATTCGGAGCAGATCTCCTCCTCCAACCACTCAAACCGCTTATCGAATGGATCCAAAGCTGCACCACTCCCTAATCCCCTGTGGAGTTCCCTTCTAGAAGACTACGAATCTAGGAAGTATTTTGAGTGCAGCTCGGTAATTTCGGAACGACTGCGATCTGCCCCTCAACCTATGACTGCCCTCAACCGAGGGGTCGAGAATTAGGCCGGGGAAGACAATTTCGACCATGGGATTCCATGCAGATTCCTCTGTAAATATTTGACTCAGGAAAGACAGTCGCTCAGCATATCGATGACATGTCAAGTTGAGCTTCCCCAAGCCTTCCTCACACGGACATTGAATACAGACCTGTCTGCGAACCCGGTGCCTCCCCTCGAGGACAGAAGGTGGTGAAGGGTCGCAAGTAGAACACGCACAAGATGAAAGATGTAAGTGGTGCAGATCTTGGCTCTCCCCTTTAAGGAGAGTTTCCTTCGAAGCCAAGTCTTAACCGACGCTTCGACCTTTGACTTCACCTCCGACCAATTACTTTTAAGCTAGAGATCCAGTCCGAACCTCACACCGAGGATTCAAACCGGACCGTCAATCCAGCAGAAAACCGGTAAACCTGCCTTTGCAACCAATTGCTCTAGCCACATCGAAGCGGGCAGAGTCAGCCAAATAATTGCCAAACACATGAACTTGGAGATTTGTCAGTTTGATGAAGCGCTTCTCGAAATGTTTCTGAAATCCATTGCAAATCTCGATTCCAAGGTACATCCATCACGCCGCTTGACTTTTCGAACGTATCTATCAGAGCCTCGCCCAGAAACTTCTTTATGCTGACCGTATATGAGGGAGAAGCTTCTGATCTTAGCTTTCCAGCTGACCTATCACTCACTCCTGGTAGCCGCACTCACTAACTCCTGTTGGATAAGGGTCTCTAATTTTTCCCGGAAGTCTTGTATCTCCAGCAAGAAGTTATTCAACTTCCAGTAAGGTCATTTGAATAAAAATAACGCACCTAAAACGAGAAGAAACAACATAAGATCAATGTCAAAAAAAAGGGAAATGTTGGAAGGTGAAAGGTCATTTGACAAGAAGTGCATGCCAGGTGCAATTGAGATAGACAGATTTGTTGGATTGTCAAATGATTAAAACCGTCGCCAAATAAAACGCCATGGGGGTGTGGCTACAGCGACAATGCCGTACCATGGGAGCGTTTGAGATGGTCACAAAATTGTTTTTTTTTGTTTTTTTTTAATAGAAATCGCTCCAGACAAGGCATAACGCCACTTAATGTAAGGAGCTAAAACAAAATACTTCAAAGTCAAAAACTATCCAACGATAAGTGTTAGATGGATAGATTCCAACCCAGAAAACAACAATTCTTCCCCCTTTGTCAGAAACATAGCTCAAATTAATATCGGCAGTTTGTGATGATCGTCCCTCGGAGAAGAATCAACCATCAGATTCCTATGTGTGCATCTCACTCCTACCCGATCGCCATCCTCATCGTCACCAACAATAAAGATA
The DNA here is from genome assembly GCA_963556195.1 of Sepiola atlantica. Taxonomy (NCBI): domain Eukaryota; kingdom Metazoa; phylum Mollusca; class Cephalopoda; order Sepiida; family Sepiolidae; genus Sepiola; species Sepiola atlantica. The sequence continues at coordinate 57,122,079 of OY744549.1, read as the reverse complement.
AGTTCCAGTGTTGTGATACTTTTTAAGTCCGCCGTAATACAACATGCATTCTGGCCGTCGAGTTCGACGAGGAGCGATTAAACCAACTTTTGCACAGAAATTCTCGTCAAGCGACGCGGGAACTGGCAGAGAAAATGGAATGCTCACGCGATGGGAAAAGCGTTATTTAAGTGACAACAACAAATATACAAAAAGTCACAACCTCGGCTGTTTCGCTTGCTCGTCATCTCTTAACCCATGGACACAGGCAACGATGTCTTTACCAGATCGTTACTGCCAGGCAAGGAAAAATAGTGCCTGTAGCTCAATATGAAGCGGTAAACAAGCGACCCCGCACGTGAAACAAAATATTCATCCGCATAAAACGATGCTGTGCACATGGTGCATTCTGGGAAGAAATTATGCATTACGAATTGCTTGAACGGAACCAAACGGTCAGCGTGAAAGTCTATGTTGAACAGAACGACTCAACACAGCTATTCAAAAGAAAAGACATGACGGGATTCCATGTCAACGCTAGTACAGTGCTGGGTATCCTGTATATATACAGGGTGGGCCAAAATAAGGGTCCTATCTTTAAATTTGAATAACTTGAATTTGAATAACTTCCACAAAATAAAAGTTAAACTCACCAAACTTTATTTGTGTGTAGACTGACCCTTCCGAGATTTTTTGAAATAAACAAAACAAATTTTAGCCGAAAAACACTTCTTAAAACTTACAAAAACTAAAGTATTGTTTTTTACACTGTTTTGAGTTTTTTAAGCAAAAATAATGTTTTCTAAATGAGGGTACGTTCCTTAGGGCTAATACGGCTCATGCTTGCTTCGGAAGGGGTCCTTTACTTATTCTAAAAAAAATCAATAAATAAAAAAGTTATGAATTTTTAAAAATAGGACCCTTATTTTTGCCCACCCTGTATATATATTTCTGTGTTGACAATACAAGCATGCACTAATGAAAACAAAGTAACAAGTCGAGGAAATATATTTCAGTAAAACTAAGATAGCTGAAATGACAGAGTTTCGATAATCGCTCAAAAAACGAAAATTAAACAAAAATACACGCAGAACATTACATTTTTCGGATCCTTTTAAGAAGCTCCCCGCCACTAGTGCTAAAGTTAGCCGGCCGCTAAGAATAACCCCGCTGCCAAGGGAGACAACTTTTCGGCTTGCTAAATTCTTTACGCGTTAACCCTTTTCACACGTGTTTGAGTGCACCTTTCCTTATGAATTTTCTAAGACTCACAACCTGGTCCACGACAAGGAGTCTGCTGTAGTTTTTATCCCCCTCAATAAAAAAAAAACATGCCTTATACATTCTTATTTTGTTAATTTTTTTTAAGCAAAAGTGGCTGAAAAGTTGTCTCCCTTGAATAGCGGGGCTTTATTTAGTGGTGGGGAGCTTCTTAAAAAGATCCAATTTTTCCCACGATTGGGGACATTTATTGGATGTGTTTCTAACACTATTTTGTTTATTTTTCGATTTTTCACCAATTATTAAAGATCCCCGTGCTGGACTCATGAACAGCGATTTGTTTTCATTCTAACTGAACAGGTGGATACCAGGTTTGTTTTGAACAAAAAAACTCTTTAAAATAAGTTAAAACACAAATAATCTTGTCCAGGTGAGTAGAAGAGTAACTTATCTTGACTTTGGTAACATTTATTTGGGTACTTGTCCAGGATTTGAACCTAATTTCTGTGACTGCCCGGCAGCAGCGAGCCGACAGCTAACGGAAGCGTCCGAGACCTGCCGAGTCGAAAAGGAGGCTGGCGTCAAGCAGCCGATAACGATTTGAAGGAGAGACGCTTGTTAACCAAAAAATGAATTTCGAAGTGCTGTGTCGCACGATTGGATCTCCGGAGGAGTGCATTAACTTTTGCCAGCAGAGCTTTCTGCTGGCAAAAGTAATGCGGTGTATGTGATGCGGCGGCGGCCGGCCGACTTAGCACCGCGAAAGACTGTGGCCAACAAATATGCCTGGAGATGCCCCACATAGGAATGCCGGGCTTGGATTTCGTTGCGATCGGGACGTTTTTTTTGCGATCAAAATTAGAAATTTCGACCATTCTAAAAGATGATCTACCTGTGGTCCCAGGATATGGCGACCGGTAAAAACCTACAAAAAGAATGCGGCGTATTGTCTCGAACCACGCAAGTGGACTGGAAGAATTTTCTGCAGGAGGTGTGCACCGAACATCTAGCGCGAAACCCCAGACGACTCGGAGGCCCAGGGCATACGGTTGAGATAGACGAGAGTCTGTTCAACCGTAGAAAACATAACGTCGGCCGTGTTCTCCAGCCCCCCCCCCCCCCCGCAAAAAAAACAAGCCCTACCCCTCCAGGAAAAGAATCTTCAAAATTACCCCCCAACCGCCCCCCCCTAAAAAAGCTAAACAAAATAAAGGAAAAAAATGCCTAATTTTTAAAAAAAACCCTCCAAAAAAAGCTTTAAAAAATGGGTTTGTTCATTTATTTCATTTTTTGTATAAAAATATATGCATTTCTTTTTCTTTACGTATATTCATCGTCTTATATTGTTGTCGTCTGCCGAGCTTCATTTTTTGTTTTTTAACGATTTTCTGACAGTTTTGTTTATACAGCGTCGATGACGCCAGCCTCGTCTTCGACTCGGCAGATCTCGAACGCTTTCGGTAGCTGTCGGCTCGCTGCTGCCGGGCAGTCACGGAAATTAGGTTCAAATTCTGGACAAGTACCTTTATTTGTTGCCTATTTGATTTTTGGGTGCAATTTTAGTTAAAGGGCGATGCAGTTAATTATTTTCATGTAAAAGCATTATTTTGTACTTACTCAGTCATATTTTATCTCTCACGGCACGAAAAAGAATTTAAAAATATCAAGCAGAACTTTAATTAGAACGATTTTTCCATTTCCATAAGGGAGATATGAAACGTCGACTAGCTGACATTTTCGGAGTGGCCGGTTAGCTAACTAAGGGCAGATAATTTGGTCGCTGTTACCATGTAAATATGAAGAAAAAAAATGTCAGCTAGTCGACGTTTTATATCGCCCTTATGGAAATGGAAAAATCGTTCTAATTAAAGTTCTGCTTGATATTTTTAAATTCTTTTTCGTGCCGTGAGAGATAAAATATGACTGAGTAAGTACAAAATAATGCTTTTACATGAACATAATTAACTGCATCGCCCTTTAACTAAAATTGCACCGATTTTTTTTCACCCCCTTTTTGTTCTGTTAGCTGTCGTTATAAATGCCCGGTTTTTCCATTGTTTAGCTATCTCGGCCTTTTCATAAGGCAGGAACGAATGTTATCTAACACCGGCTAGAAATATGCCCGGCGTTTTCTTTTAATTTTAAAAACGTCTGTAAATACAATTTTATCGTCATTTCTGGTTAAAAAAATAAGAAAAACAAAAAAGAAAGCTGAAAATATGATTAGGTGAGCACATTTCAATTTTATTTTAATCTAATTTTTTTTTTTTTTTTTTGATATCAAAAATTTTATATCAGAAATTTTTGAGATGTGGATTATTCGGATTACTATCCTAGGGACGGACATTTAAAAAACAAAAAAAACTTTAAACGCTTATAAAGTAATTAAAACCAATTTTAGTTGGCGATTGTGTAGTATAGCTAACAAGAAAAAAAAGGGGTCGAAAACAAAAACAAGGTAAAGTTTTGGGAAATACGCCCCAAAAATGTACAGGCGTGATATAAGCGTGACGTATGTACAGCGAATGCTACGAAAACGAACGAAAATAGACGAAAGAATCTAAGCTGTTCCGAATGTTACCGAAGCCCCCCCCCCCCCCGTAATTTTTTAAATCATTTTATTGGTCCCCCGATTTATAAAATTGGGGGACCTATGTTTTGAGGCATTTCCGTCCGTCCGGATTTTTCTTTGCAACCATCCATTGAATTTCTCTGAAATTTTGCATGAAGTTGTAACTTTGGTCAGGTTAGAAAGTGACATTCTCCGATTTTTGAAAAAAAATCTGGTTAGCCCCCCCAGGGAGTCAAAAGGCCCCGAAATGGCAAAAAATGACATTTTTTGCCCCATAACTTTTCATCCATCCATTCAATTTCTCTGAAACTTGGCCAAAATGTGGAGGCAATTGTTCCTAATAGAAAATAAGTATCGCTGACCTTGGAAAAAATCTGGTTCGCGCGCCAAGGGGATCAAAAGCCCCCAAAATAGCAAAAAATGACCCTTTTCTCCCATAACGTTTGATCCATCCATTCAATTTTTTTAAAACTTGGCAAAAATGTAGAGGCAATTGTTCTGGATATAAAATGAGCATACTTGACCTCAGAAAAATTCTGGTTCGCGCCCCCAGGGGGGTACAAGGGGGGTCAAAAATGCTCCAAATTGCCCAAATTTATTGCATTTTACACTCGTCACATACAGAGGGGGACCACGCATGCGCGGCTTGTTTTAATTTTATGTCAAGTTGAATTAGTTAGCATCGTAAGTTTCTCAGATTAGAAACGTTTGCAACTCATGCTTGCATTATTTCTTGTTCCTCATGCTTCTAAAATGAATCTGTCAATGTTACATGACATTTTTTACAATCAGTAGAAGGTTGCATATCTTTTTTGCAAGGAAAAGGGCCTTCTACGGAAGGCATTAATTGGTCCACGTTGACCTGGAAATGTTTCGTGCAAATGGCAGGTGAAAATTCCCTAACCCTAAAACTCACCCCCCCCCCCCCAAAAAAAAATTGTATACACCTAACACTAATTCTCTAACCCTGAAACTCCCCCCCCCCACACACAAAAAAAATGCTCTAACTCTAGGTACGTGCAAAAATGGCGCCTTCTTGTACGGACTATGCTTATTAAAAAGCGCTTATCATTAATTATTTAATTAGTTTCCGTGTAAACTTTTATTGTGATTGTAAGATAAAAGGCTAAACTTAATCTCTAAAAGGTAAAAAAAAAAACTGTTAAGCTTTGAGGGGTAGAGCGTAACATCGTGGTAGCCTATGAGTCACGAAGACATAGAAGAAAAGACAAGAATAGAATGGGGTAACAATAATACGTGCGTATTGCACCACTTTTATTCTCGGACTGAAGATACAATTTTGAAAGAACAAATTTGGCGCCTAATTTTCATGTCACGTGATACCTCTGCAGCGCAGTAATTATGACGTAGTGCGGTGATCAGGTCGATGGCCTCATCACCACTTGGTTGAGTGGAACTATATTCAGTTGACAATTCAACAAAAACTGTACATTTATGTGTGAAAAAAAAATTATAATTAAAAATGTTATCACGACGGCTAAAAACAAAAAAAATTCAGTGAATTTTTGGTACTACTCCAGATAAAGCGCCTAATTTCCGTGACTGATCGGTGGCAATGATCGGGCAGGTCGCAGAAGCGTCCGAGAGCTGCAGAGACGAAAACGAGGCTGAAGCAGAGCTGACCGATCAGGTTGCTGCCAATCGTCTGCGCTCAGCACAACAAAACAAGCGGTAGGAAGACCTTTCGAACCGGCCGTAAACGTATCCGTAAACCCTGACCCTCGACGAGAAAATATATGAAATCCCCCCCCCCCAAAAAAAAATATACAAAAAAAACTTGCCTGAATATCCTAAGAAAAATAACATACTTCTTTGTTTCATGTAAAAAAAAAGTTGCCTAAATATCGTAAAAGAAATAGCATTTACTTCTGTGATTTATGTAAAAAAAAAAAGACAAAAAAAAAATTAAAATGGTTCATTTGGCCCACAAAAAAAATTATTAAAAAAAAAGTTTATTTATAGTTCTTCAGCTATGGTTTGTTCATTTTTTTTTTTACTTTCATTTTTTTCAAATATATGTCTTTTTTTCTTTTGTATTCTTCATCTTATATTGTCGTCTGCCATTTTACGACTTTCAGTTTTGCTTCAGCCTCGTTTTCGTCTCGGCAGCTCTCGGGCGCTTCCGCGACCTGCCCGATCGTTGCCGCCGAGCAGTCACGGAAATTAGGCGCTTCATCTGGAGTAGTACCGAATTTTGAACTTTGAAGAAATTACTTGTAAAAATCCCTTGAAAGATAAATATAAGTTTTCTGGAAGTATTTCAAAGATAATTATTAAATTAAAGTCATAAGATACTGAATTAAAACAAAAATTTCCTACGTTTTACTAAAAATTAACAAACTTATCCCCCCCCCCCCCCCCCCCCAAAAAAAAAATCATAGTTTAGTCAAATCCGGCATTCAGTCAATCGGTAAACGACTTTGTTTACCGATTGACTATCGCCATGCAAAATATATGGAAGACAAAAATGTCATAATTTATCATTTTGAACTTTATATATAAAAATGGTTTTGTAATAGTTTATAGAAGTTGAAAAATTATTATCCATTAATTTCTTTATTCTTTTTTAAGGTTATAAAGAAATTTAAGTACCTTGCGCCTTATTTTGTTATAACAAAAAAGGAAATGCTTATTTAATTAAAATATTTGTGAGTGTACGCAATTAAGATCTTATTTTATTTTTAACTAAAAAGATTCATATTTAACTTGGTATTAGTTTTTAATTCAGTAATACTCTGAAATTATTGATGACGTCTGTTTACCAATGTTTTTCCTTAGAATTTGAAATAAAATTTTTTTTAATGTTAAAAATTATTTTTACGTTACGAACTTCGTCAATTTTATCAATTTTTTTTACATGATGATTAAAAACTTTAGTTATTCGATTTATTCTTAACGTGTCGTAACGTTAAATTACATTAATTCTTTTTAAAATAAAGTGTATTTTTTATTTTAAGTGTGAAAAAGTAAATTAAAGTCAATGACTACACTGAAAATTTATTCATCGAAAAAAAAAAGTTAAAACAATTATTTTTAATGAAAGAATTCAATTTTGAAAAAAAAATGTCATATTTGAATTCTATTTATTTATTAATAAATAATCGTTTTAAACTTTTTGAATAATATTTATTAATGAAAAAATGACTAAACAAATACAAACTTACGTTTTATCTTTCCAAATTACTGACGAAATTGTGAAATTAATGAAACTGTTGAATCTCTAAAAATAAAAATTTTGTGGAGGGAGTGAGTGATGGTTAGTGAGCTAATCCAGCCTGTTTATTACAGAACAGGGCTACCATACTTCTCCAAGGCAATCGTTAGTAGAAATTATCCAATTTTTTAAAATCCTTTTTTTCATTATGATCATGATTTTCAAATTTTTCAAATTTTTGTATATTTTCAAGATTATAAAAAAAATTTCTTACGTTGATGATGACACGTTCATGTATGAAAGGGAAATATAATTATGTCGCATTTTATATTTTTCACGGACTCACATCAAATATTTTTTGCAATTATATTTTTTTTTGTAAAAATATTGATTAAACAATACTTTATTCAATGATAACATTTCCAATTCAAGAAATTAACCAAGGGAGGCGCGAGAGCGCTCTATCCCTTAATAGACTTCAGAATGGCCTATGCTAGAAATCTCATTTCTTTGATCAATCATAACTCAAAAACCAATAAACCAAATTAGTTAAAACTTTGCACAACATTTTTATTTGATAGGTTCTATAAGTGTGTAGAATTTCAGCATCATTAGTCAAGGCAACCCAGAGATCCAGAAAGTTCAATCATGAAATCATGTTATCTGTGTGTACGTACGTATGTATGTGCCACCCTGTATCTCATCAACTATTTGATGGATTCAGCTGATTTTTGGCAGAGATAGAGGTTCTAGGGTCTAGTTGATGGCATTTTAATTTCAGTTTACCATATACCTTGATTAGTCAAACTACCAACTATATCAGTTATGAGAAGGCATTGTATTGAGGCATAGCCTTTACAAAAGTAGTGACATTCCATGAAAAATTGCCAGTATACTGAAATCATATGCTCTTAATAGGGTTAAGATGAAAATTCATATCCACTAAATGTACAAAAGCAAGGAAATTCCCAAACTTTTATTGTCATTAAAGGTATGAGTACATATCAACCAAACCATTTCATTATCACATCACTACAGTATAAATCTCTATGCATGAGTGGATGAAGTGTGTGAGGTACACTGAAGAAAAATTCCTACAAGTAAAATACAAATCCCTAACCCTAATTCCAACACAAACACTAATTCCAGCATTACCCTAAAACTCGGACCCCCTTTTATCAAAAAAAATTTCCTAACCCTAATTCCTACAATAACCCTAATTCCAGCATTAACCTTTAAACTCGGACCCCAATTTCTCAAAAAAAAATTTCCTAATCCTAATTCCTACACTAACCATAATTCCAGCATTAATCCTAAAACTCGGTCCCCTTCTCTCAAAAAAAATCCCTAACCCTAATTCCTACACGAACACTAATTCCAGCATTATCCTAAAACTCGGACCCAGTTTTCTAAAAAAAAACCGTGACGCTAATTTCTACACAAACCCTAATTCCAGCATTACCCTAAAACTCGAACCCCCTCTTATCAAAATAAAATTCCCTAACTCTAATTCCTACACAAACCCTAATTTTAGAATTACCCTAAAACTAGGACTCACTTTTCTAAAAAAAAATCCCTTACTCTATTTCGTACACAAACCCTAATTCCAGTATTAACACTAAAAGTCGGACCCCTTTTTCTATGAAAAATTCCTAACCCTAATTCCTACACAAACCCTAATTCTAGTATTAACCCTTAAACTCAGATCCCCTTTTCTCAAAAAAAAAACCGTGACGCTAATTTCTACACAAACCCTAATTCTAGCATTTACCCTAAAACTCGGACCCCCTTTTCTCAAAAAAAATCCCTAACCCTAATTCCTACACGAACTCTAATTCCAACATTTACCCTAAAACTCGGATCACCTTTTCTAAAAAAATACCCTAGCCCTAATTTCGTACACAAACCCTAATCCCAGCATTAACCTCAAAACTTGGACTCCCTTTTTAAAAAAAAAATCCCTAAGCCTAATTCTTACACAAACCCTAATTCCAACATTAACCCTAAAACTCGAACCTGCTACCCCCTTCCCCCCAAAAAAATTCCTTACCCCTAAAAAAGACAAAAAGAAAAACAGACAGTAAAGAAAACTAAATTTCTTGTATTAAAAAAAATAAAAACTGTGAAAAAATAAAATAAAATTGCTCTTTCTTTCAATCTAAGTCGTTTTGCTTCAAAAAAAAAAAGAAGCTAAGTTAAAAATTTTATTTCATTAAAGTCGTCTGGTTCTAATAAAAAGGGTAAAAAGTAAAATTGCTTTTTCTTTCGTTCTAATTGCGTAAAAAACGTTGTTTCTGTATCAGTATGTCATAGCTGATTTGTTTACCTTTTAAACTTCCGGTAATTATCTGCCCTTAGCCTGTCCCCACTTCATGTCCTCACTTATAATGGCGTCCTATGTAAATAAAGTTTGTATTCATTTACTCCCCGTCTCTGTTTGTTCTTAATCCAAGCCATCCTCGACCAGCGACAACACAACATGGTGTCAGAAGTGGGATCCAAAGACAAAAATGTTTTTCAGTGAAAATCACACTTTATAGTGATATTTGTCAGGTTTAGGTGACATTACACTCGTCCCCGGAAAATACACACGTGCGCACAGCTATACGCCGAGGTAAGAGGAATTTGACTCTACTGTTTTGTTAATTTCTCATCATGGAAACCCCTCATACATTAGCACCAAGGATAGACTGGTCCAGTCCCAACTTGAGAAAAGAAATGGACATTTTTTTACGTCAGGCCACATTATATTTTGGTGAACCACTTCGTGACGTGGACGACGACGTGAAAGTAAATTACCTCCTTTTGTGGACTGGTGTCGAAGGGCAGGAGATTAGCGACCACTTTGTTTTTCAGATGGATGAAAGTAAAAATGTGGACATGAGACATTTCAAGAATTATGTCAGTCCTCAGTCAAATTTCCAGGTGTCTCGACACCAACTTTTACAGAGTCGCCAAGAGGAGAATGAGCCAGCCCACTCATTTCTAAAGAGGCTGAGGCAAATAATAAAAAATTGCGAATATGACCCCATAGTCGGAGAGACAAACTTGGTGGACTTATTTATATTTGGACTAAACCTCAAGTCAACCCAAAAGTCACTGTTAAAAGAAGGTAGGGTTTATCAATAACGGCAGCCTTACGTATAGCAGAAACTGAAGAGGCAACAATCAAACAGGTGGAGGCAATCCGGACTCCACTTGAGAAGTTCAGTGCACATGCGGTCCAATCAAATCGTGCCCCCGAGTATATACACACATGTGGTTTTTGTGGTAGAGGTCACCATAAAGGAGAATGCCCAGCCAAGGGTAAGACCTGCCTGAAATGCAGGAAGACAGGTTACTTTGCCATAGTTTGTCGCTCGGCAGAGAGAAGCAGAGGCAAAGAACAGGGTATCAGGATGGGAAGACCTCAAAGATATTCACCAATACAAGTCGAGACAGTAAAATCCACACAGCCACCCAAAACGACAGTGAAGATGAGCCTGAAAATGGAGGACTCCATTTTCATTCTGTAGAATGCGAAGTTCCCTTGGGCGCAACAGAAGCCTATGCAAACTTAAGGATAGGCAACAAAATAGCCCAGATAGAGATCAAAGCTAAAATTGACACAGGAGCTATGAGCAACCTGCTACCCCTGAGTGTGTTCCAGCAATGAGTTACGGTACCACTGCACAAAACACCAGTGAGACTATTTACATTTGGAGGCTCTGCGATAGAGCAAGCAGGATCATACATTTATTAAAATAACTTGCGTAATCTTCCGTTTTATCTCCTCGGGCTAGGAGCAAAGTGTAGTATGGAAAAATCCTTCTAAACTGAGGTAAGATCCAGAGTGCCCCTTTTTGGGAAGCTTGATTTACCCTACAAAACGAAAGATTACTTAATACGATGATAAATATTTCATACCCCCCCCCCCCCCCATTTCTGCCCTCGTGGGGAGGCAAGTAAATAGTGACACAAAAACATGTTTTAAAAGAAAACATGTTAATATTTTATTTGTTTTATTTATGGACTCTCTGCTTTAAAATAAATATTAACATGTTAAAAGAAAAAAAAATTCCGAAATATACTGCATTTATTAAAATAAATAAAAGATTTATTTACAAGTGTTTTGTAAATAGAGACCACGTGTATTGCGAGGTCAACCGGTGATTCCAAAACATGTCCCGCGTTTTGTGTTAATGATCTGGGGTCCTTATTCTAGTCTTGGTCCCATCATTATGTATGGGGTCACAGGGTAACGATTCAGACTGACCACAAGCCATTAGAATTGATCGCACTCAAGAATCTGGCACAAGCACCTCCAAGACTAGCAAGGATGCTGCTAATGATTCAAGGGTATGATTTTGTAATGAAATACAGCCCAGACAGAGCAGTTCCCATAGCTGACTATTTGTCAAGAGTGTCACTCAGACCAGGCAATCACATTGAAGGCATCGACCTCAACATCCACATAATGAACACTCAGCTAAGTGCATCACCAACTCGCCTACAAAACATTAAGCTGGAAACCATGAAGGATTCAACTACAAGAGAGCTCATCAACACTGTGATGACCGGATGTCCATCAGATCGCTTCGGTTGCCCCAGTTGCTTACTCCCATACTGGAATTTTAGGGATGAAGTTGGGATCCAAGATGGTGTCCTACTGAAAGGCAACAAAATTGCCATACCCGCTTCACTCCAACCAGAGGTTCTGCAACAACTGCGCTTATCACATCAGGGAGTAGAAAAAACCAGCTGCAGACCAGAACTGCTGTTTACTGGGTAGGAATAAATAAGGACCTTGAGGATATGGTTGCAAGATGCCCCACATGTCAGAAGTATCAACCAAGTACCCCATCAGAAACATTGCTTCAACATGAAACCCCTTTCTTACCCATGGCAGTATATCAGCACAGATCCGTTCACAATGGAAGGAAATAAGTACCTTTTAGTGGCAGACCAATATAGCTGCAGTCCATTTGTACGACGCCTGCAGTCAACAACATCTGTTGCAGTGATCAAGCAGATGAAACAAATATTTGAGGAACAAGGTGTTCCTGAAGTGATCTATAGTGACAATGGGCCTCAGTACACAAGTACAGAATTTGCTGACTTTGCAGAGAAGTTCAACTTTAAGCCCACAACATCATCACCACATTACCCTCAATCCAATGGGTTTGCAGAAAGAATGGTTGGCGTATGCAAGAAGCTACTTCTGAAGGCCCAAGAGACTGGCAATGATTGCCATTTGGCGATGATGTCATATAGAGCTACACCACTTTCAACCAACCTTAAATCTCCAGCCGAACTCCTGAACGGGAGGCTCATCCGAACACCACTAGTCTCTAAGCAACAGCTCGGAGATGAGTAAACCAGAGACATAATGCAATGGAACAAAGACAAGACAAAGAACAGGTATGACCAACGGAATAGCCACCATCATCCACCATTGCAGGTAGGTCAGCAAGTCCATGTCCAAGATGAGAAAACCAAGTTGTGGAAACCTGGAACAGTCACACATACCACTGCAGAGCCGAGGTCATGCCTTGTAGAATCCGCAGATGGCAGTATTCATCGAAGGATCAGGCACTTCCTTAGGCCCGCAAGAGCGGAGTTGACTGAAAGTCTATATAACAATAGACACAAACACTCACTAACAGTTGATTCCAATGCACCACCCATTAGTGATGGGATGCGTGTATACTCGAGCGACCGTGGTGTGATCTCTCCATCTAGCCAACACTGTACAAGCAGCCAATCAGAACCTACATACCCTACACCAGTACATAATGCACAAACTCTGCTCACAACTGCAAGGCCATATGCCGAGCCATATTTTGAGCCACGTCGCTCTGGACGTCCCCGAAAGATACCACAAAGATTGGACTTGTAATGCTTAAAAAATAAATAAATAAATTTTAAAAAATCAAATAAAAAATCACACCCTCCTTGTTTAACTTAAAGAAGAAAGATGTATCAGTATGTCATAGCTGCTTTGTTTACCTTTTAAACTTCCGGTAATTATCTGCCCTTAGCCTGTCCCCACTTCATGTCCCCACTTGTAATGGTGTCCTATGTAAATAAAGTTTGTGTTCATTTACTTTCAGTCTCTGTTTGTTTTTAATCCAAGCCATCCTCGACCGGCGACAACACAACAACATAAAACATGGGAAATAAAGTTTTTGAAATAAATGAAAGTTTTACACTGGGTAAAATGCAGCAATTTGTTCGAAAATATTTCCCAGTGCAGAGTCCTTGCCTTATCTCTGGTTAAATATAAAATATCTTTTAAGTTCAGAGCGTTTAAAATCCATTTTTAGATAAATCATGGAGGGAAACTTTGAATTATCTGCCCCTTATTTGACTCTTCAAAATTAAAGATAAAATAAAGTAATTAACACAACAGTTTCTAGTGTTTATAATTTGATATAATTAAAATCGTCTGGTTCTAAAAAAAAGGTAAATTTCAGAAGTCATTTTTAACATGGAGAGGGGGTGCTTTCGAAAGCATTCGGAACGGCGTACCTTCTTTCATACTTTTACGTTCGTTTTCGTAGCATTCGTTGTACACACGGCATGCTTACGTCATGCGTGAAAATTTTTGGTTGTAATTTCCGAAACAGTCCGATACATTTTTTTTCGGACTCATATAGTTTTGTTTTACTATTTTATTCGGCGTGCCAACATTTTTATTCATGTTTGTTGTTCGTCAACTACTAAAGTAAAAGCCCTATATCTTAACGCATCATTAGATTTTCAAACTTAAGTTAGAAACTAAAATATTTGAATGAATTTTCCGTGTTATGCGAGTCAACGAAAGTTCTCCGGCAGCGGAAAAAAACAACTTGTGGAAAGACGAGCCATCATCAAATCATATCATTTCTTTCTTCTTTCCCTCCTACCGCCACCCTTTCTTCCTTTCTTTCTTCTTTCCCTCCTACCGCCACCCTTTCTTCCTTCCTTTCTTCTTTCCCTCCTACCGCCACCCTTTCTTCCTTTCTTCTTTCCCTCCTACCGCTGCCCTTTTTTCTTCTTCCCCTCCTACCACCACTCTTTCTTCCTTTTTTCCCTCCTACCGCCACCTTTTCTTCTTTTCACTCCTACCGCCACCCTTCCTTTCTTTCGTCTTTCCCTCCTACCGCCACCCTTTCTTTCTTCTTTCCCTCCTACCGCCACCGTACCGTCTTTCGTATTTTTCCATTCGTTTTCGTGCCATTTGTTGTACATACGTAGTGCTTACGTCACGCCTGAAAATTTTTGGTAGTATTTACTGAAACAGTGCCAAAAACAAATAAACAACAAATAACTGTTACCAAACGCAAGAAAATATTGTGTAACAAATTGGAAAAAAGAGACAGGAGATCCACACAAGCATAAGACCAAGTGCCTTAGTTGGCAAAGTGAATTGGGGTGTTAAACGTCTTGTCGAGCCTTCACTTTTTCAGGTAAAGGAGATCTATCTTCAGTGCTTATAAAGTGAAAAACTAGTGACAAAGCATCGAAAACACATTTACCAGGGTCAATCCTCACCGGCACTTGCCACTAGAATGGTGTTTATATAATTTTTTTTTGGGGGGGGGGGGGAAATCACTCCAGACAAGACATAAAGCCACTTGATGTAAGGAGCTAAACAGAACGAAATATGATTATCGCAAAGTCAGGAGATGCCTATTGGCCTTAGTCTTGAAAAGACCAAAGTTATAGGTAGGAGGAAAACAGTCAGCAGGAAGAGAGTTCCACAAGTCTGCGGTTTTTGGAAATAAGCTAATGGAATAGGAAGCTGTATTACAATGAGGTATCAAAACAGCGAATTGATGGAAGACCACTAGACCAACGAGACAAACGAGCTGGAACAAAAGAAGCAGGAAATAGATCACATGATTTTGAAGAACACATTCCATAATAGTATTTATAGTAAAGACTGAGACTAGCAACATCACGTCTGTGAGAGAGAGGGTGCAGAGAAGAAGAAAAAGTGGGGGCAATTAAATTACAGATACGTTTCTGCACCTTATCAAGAAACCTCAAATGGGACAGAGATTCACCAGCCCAAATATGACAACAGTACTTCATACATGGTCTGATTGTAGATTTGTAGAGATAGAGAATAGCCTGAGTGATGGTGTATGAGAGAGAGAAAGAGAGTGTGTGTGTGTGTGAGAGAGAGAGAGAGAGAAAGAGAGTGTGTGTGTGTGAGAGAGAGAGAGAGAGAGAGAAAGAGAGTGTGTGTGTGTGTGAGAGAGAGAGAGAGAGAGAGAAAAAGAGTGTGTGTGTGAGAGAGAGAGAAAGAGAAGAAAGGGTAGGGCCAATCAAATTACAGATACGCCCCTGCACCTTATCAAGAAACTTCAAATGGGACATAGATTCACCAGCCAAAATATGACAACAGATGGTGCCACTAATAATAAATCAATATGATTTTTATAAAGTACTAACCTTCAAATGGCACGTGTCAAAATTTGAGCGCAATCAGATTATTAGTTTACAAATTACAGTTATTTAAATGAATTGGCTACTGTTGCAAATTTTCAAAACAATGGAAAAATCTGAATTTTGTGTGTTGATAAAGCATTGCTTTCTGATGAAAAAAAATACTATTCAAGCAAAGCCATGGCTTCATAAGTGTTATTCGGACTCTGCCTCGTCGGACGCAATGGTTAAGTGGTAGTATGCTGACTTTAAACGCAGTCGTACAGACACAAATCAAGACATTAGATAGAACTCAACGACAGAGTATTGCACTATATATATATATATTGGCAACTGTCCTGGAAAACATTTGAAAAATTCCAGAAACTCTTTTTGTCCGATTGTAAATTGAAGTTTGGATGAATGTTGGGGTTAAAGAAGTTCACGTTTTTGTTGTCGATATCGAGTGAATTCTAGAATTTTAAAAAATGACCTGGAATACTGATCCTCCCACCTCTGAAAATATGTCTAAACTTGACCGTAACCCTTCTCATCCCCCCCTCCGCATGATTATCTGACCTAAGAAATCTTAGCAATCATTTATTTTACATATGAAGTTATCAGATGTTAAAAGTCTGACTTAAAGAGCAATCTGTCTGACATGCCGATACTTGATTCGGACTAGCCTATTTTTCTTTTTTTTTCTTTCAACTATATTATTGGCATGAATATTTTGCTTCAGTTTCTTTTTCTGAAAATACTTATTCCGGCTAAGAAAACTGTTAGAGTGGAGACATTTTCCCTTACTCACTGAAATAGAGATTTAATGGCAGTTATCGTGAGCAATTATACTGAATTCTCACCTTCGTGAGGAAGTGATGAGGAGGATTTGAGAGCAAGAGGGATAAATAAAGACCTGAGCAGAGATAGATTAGTCTGGAAGTCAATTTCTAAAAGTAGTCTAACACATGCCAGCATGTAAAAGAGATGTTAAACCTAATATTGTAATGAAAGAATGGATGAGATTGCGTTAGTAGATATAGAACAGTTGAGCTAGCAGGGTCAGTTGGTAGGGGAAAGCCAATGAAAAGATGGGATGGAATGATAAGGATGGATTTGAGAGAAAGAAGGATAAATAAAGACTTGGCCAGAGATAGGTTAGTTTGAAAGTCAATTTCTAAAAGCCGTCCAACACATGCCAGCATGTAAAAGAGATGTTAAATGGATGTTGATGATGATGGTGGTGATGATGATGATTGTAATGGTGGTGATGATGATGGTGGTGGTCATGATGATGGTGGTCATGATGATGATTGTAATGGTGGTGATGATGATGGTGATGATGATGATTGTAATGATGGTGATAATGATGATGACGGTGGTGATGATGATGATTGTAATGATGGGGATAATGGTGGTGGTGGTGGTGATTATGACAGTGATGATGGTGGTGGTGATGTTGATTGTAATAATGGTGATGATCATGATGGTGGTGGTGTTGATGATGATTATGACGGTGGTGATGATGGTGATTGTAATAATGGTGGTGATGGTGGTGGTGTTGATGATGATTATGACGGTGGTGATGATGGTGGTGGTGATGATGATGATTGTAATAATGGTGATGTTGGTGGTGGTGATGTTGATGATGGTGGTGGTGATTATGATTATGATGATGATTGTAATGGTGGTGATGTTCATGGTGGTGGTGGTGATGATGATGATGATTGTAATGATGGTGATGATGATAATGGTGGTGGTGGTGATGATGATGATTGTAATGATGGTGATGATGATAATGGTGGTTGTAGTGATGATGATAGCACATGCAAAAGATTAATAGCCACTTTTCAAAAAGTTTCAATTATGTAAGTTTTAGAAAACTTACATGCATGAATGGAATTTTTTAAAATCTTTCCTTGCACTGAAAATTTTTTTATAAAAAAAAACAAAACTAAATCTACCACAATTTCTTTTCTAATAGTGATATATTTTTTGGAAGAAATAGCACTAATGTAGAAAAGTTTTAAAATGGAACTCCCTCCATGCTTCCTGTTTCCCGACTCTACCGACATGCAGAGGTTTAAAACTAATGTAAACAGACATCTCGCTGCACAGCTCACAACTTAGGATGACACCCAAAACTTCCTTCCTAATTCTCATTAGCCTCTTACGTCTACAGTGGCGGCCTGCCTTGTTTGGGGTGAAATATCATTAAAAAAAATAGTATTTATAGAAAAGACTGAGACTAGCAATATTATGACAGGAGACGTCTATGAAGACATTAACTCGCAGGAGGAAATAACAATAAATCTTATTTGGGGTGAAATATCTTTTTAAAAAAATAGATAAATAAATAAATTTAATGTAATTCCTGAAATATTTCATAAAAATTTTTTTTTTAAAGTTTATTTATTTATCTTTTTCAATCTTTTCAGGCCGTAACTATCCCTGTTTTGTATCGGAAATCAGCGGCACCTGAATGTTTTGAAAACACACATACGGACACACACTGGAGAAATGCCATTTTCTTGTGAAGAATGCGGCACGACTTTCGCTAGACTACATAATTTGAAAGTACATGTGAAAACTCATACGGGAGAGACATCATTCACATGTGACGTTTGTGGCAAAGCTTTTTATCAGAGGTTTAGTTTAACAAGGCATAAAAGAATTCATCCCATAGCGAACAACTCTTCAGAGAAGCAAAATAAAGTTCATTTCACGATTCATACTGAAGCGAAAACTTTTACGTGTGAAGTTTGTGGCAATGCTTTTAATCAGCTGTTTCTCCTAAAAAGACACAAAGAGACTCATACAAGTAACAATGAATTTTCATGTAAAGTATGCGGGAAATGCTTTGCTCAAAGAAGTAATTTGACCAGCCACTTAAGAACTCACACAGGAGAGAAACCATTTTCTTGTCTGATATGTGGAAAGTGTTTCTCAGAAAAGACCAATATGCAAGCACATAGGAGAACACATAATGGGGAAAAGCCATTTAGTTGTGAATTGTGTGGCAAAGCCTTTTCTCAAAATGGTAGCCTAAAAATACATAAACGAACTCACAGTGGAGAGAAGCCATTTTATTGTGAAGTGTGTGGCAAGGCTTTTATCACAAAATATAACCTTAATGTTCATGTGGAGAATCATATTTTAAACAAATAATAGTCTCGTATAATTGTGTCTTTTTGGACAAAGCATTTTCTAGTAATAAAGAGGAAAGGGTTTCTTAAAGGTTGATAATGGAGTACTGTTGTCATATTTGGGCTAATGAATCTCTGTCTCATTTGAGAGTTCTTGATAAGGTGCAGAAACGTATCTGTAATTTGATTGACCACACCTTTTCTTCTTCTCTGCACCCTCTCTCTCACAGACGTGATGTTGCTAATCTCAGTCTTTTCTATAAATCTATTATGGCATGTGTTCTTCAGAATTATGTGATCTATTCCCTGCTTCTTTTGTTCCAGCTCGTTTGTCTAGATGTCTCCATCAATTCGTTGTTTTGATACCTCATTGTAATACAGCTTCTATTCTATAGGTATATTTACGGACTTTCATTTTGCTTCTCCAAAAAAACGACAACCCAAAGCCAAACTTTCCGGTATTTCAGTAAAATTTTGCTGAAAATGTTCAATGAACGAACAAACATTTAAGTAAAATTTTGCTGAAAATGTTCAATGAACGAACGAACATTTAAGTAAAATTTTGCAGAAAATGTTCAATGAACGAACAAACAAAAGTAAATTTGTCAATAATACAATGAATCTATTTGAGCTTGTTCCATAGTTGAAGCAGTCGAGTTGGTATGTCTGATTGACCTTGCTGTGTGTCCAGTTTCATCACAAATATTACAGTGAGGTCGGGGGCGTCGTGAAGCGATTTCAAGGTGAGCCATTATTAACATTCGTCGAAGTATATCATGAATATTGTTCTTGATGGACAGTTGCCGAGACAATGCAGCTGGACCACTTAGGAAAGACCGAACGTGCTTGTTCCAAGACTCTACTGGACTCTCACTCCATTTTGCTATCGAGTTACCGTTATTCCATTTGAACTATGGGCACACATTTGATGGTAGCTCAGGATTATCATAATCCATGGTTTAGCCTTCTCATCGACGAAGGCAATTCTGAAATGAAGCATTATCTCGATGCCCTGCTGTAAGAACAACTCCTATAATATTTATACATATCTGCTGACTGTTTTCCTCCTACCTATAACCTTGGTCTTTTCAAGACTAAGGCCAATAGGCATCTCCTGTCTTTGTGATAATCATATTTCGTTCTTGTTAGCTCTTTACGTCAAGTGGCTTCATGCCGTGTCTGGAGCGATTTCCACGAAAAACATAAAACCATAGTTTTAAATGTGAACAGCAACCAAGACATTAAAGGAAGGGAGATAACTTCAGTTTCAAATGAGAGTTATCGTTCTTAGATGAACTTTTAAACATTTCCCCATTCGTCTTGTAAATTGAAACAACGTTTTTCATGAGTGTATATTTGCGAATATTAATTTATTAGAAGCTTTAAAACAAATTAATTATGTAAATTTGAAAGACGCGTGATGCTTGGGGAGGTTTTAGAATGGGTATATATAGGAGCTGATAAGTAGATATAAAAAGAGAGCGATCAAAACTAACACCTAAAAAATTCTGTTTTAAATTTAAAGCGTGACACAAAATTACATTTTAAATTTAAAGCGTGACAGGTAACCGACGAAAATTTTATGTTTAATTTAAAGCGTGACAGGTAACCGACGAAAATTTTATGTTTAATTTAAAGCGTGACAGGTAACCGACGAAAATTTTATGTTTAATTTAAAGCGTGACAGGTAACCGACGAAAATTTTATGTTTAATTTAAAGCGTGTCAGGTAACCGACGAAAATTTTATGTTTAATTTAAAGCGTGACAGGTAACCAACGAAAATTTTATGTTTAATTTAAAGCGTGACAGGTAACCGACGAAAATTTTATGTTTAATTTAAAGCGTGACAGGTAACCGACGAAAATTTTATGTTTAATTTAAAGCGTGACAGGTAACCGACGAAAATTTTATGTTTAATTTAAAGCGTGACAGGTAACCGACGAAAATTTTATGTTTAATTTAAAGCGTGACAGATAACCGACGAAAATTTTATGTTTAATTTAAAGCGTGACAGGTAACCGACGAAAATTTTATGTTTAATTTAAAGCGTGACAGGTAACCGACGAAAATTTTATGTTTAATTTAAAGCGTGACAGGTAACCGACGAAAATTTTATGTTTAATTTAAAGCGTGACAGGTAACCGACGAAAATTTTATGTTTAATTTAAAGCGTGTCAGGTAACCGACGAAAATTTTATGTTTAATTTAAAGCGTGACAGGTAACCGACGAAAATTTTATGTTTAATTTAAAGCGTGACAGGTAACCGACGAAAATTTTATGTTTAATTTAAAGCGTGACAGGTAACCGACGAAAATTTTATGTTTAATTTAAAGCGTGTCAGGTAACCGACGAAAATTTTATGTTTAATTTAAAGTGTGACAGGTAACCGACGAAAATTTTATGTTTAATTTAAAGCGTGACAGGTAACCGACGAAAATTTTATGTTTAATTTAAAGCGTGACAGGTAACCGACGAAAATTTTATGTTTAATTTAAAGCGTGACAGGTAACCGACGAAAATGTTATGTTTAATTTAAAGCGTGACAGGTAACCGACGAAAATTTTATGTTTAATTTAAAGCGTGTCAGGTAACCGACGAAAATTTTATGTTTAATTTAAAGCGTGACAGGTAACCGACGAAAATTTTATGTTTAATTTAAAGCGTGACAGGTAACCGACGAAAATTTTATGTTTAATTTAAAGCGTGACAGGTAACCGACGAAAATTTTATGTTTAATTTAAAGCGTGACAGGTAACCGACGAAAATTTTATGTTTAATTTAAAGCGTGACAGGTAACCGACGAAAATTTTATGTTTAATTTAAAGCGTGACAGGTAACCGACGAAAATTTTATGTTTAATTTAAAGCGTGACAGGTAACCGACGAAAATTTTATGTTTAATTTAAAGCGTGACAGGTAACCGACGAAAATTTTATGTTTAATTTAAAGCGTGTCAGGTAACCGACGAAAATTTTATGTTTAATTTAAAGTGTGACAGGTAACCGACGAAAATTTTATGTTTAATTTAAAGCGTGACAGGTAACCGACGAAAATTTTATGTTTAATTTAAAGCGTGACAGGTAACCGACGAAAATTTTATGTTTAATTTAAAGCGTGACAGGTAACCGACGAAAATTTTATGTTTAATTTAAAGCGTGACAGGTAACCGACGAAAATTTTATGTTTAATTTAAAGCGTGACAGGTAACCAACGAAAATTTTATGTTTAATTTAAAGCGTGACAGGTAACCGACGAAAATTTTATGTTTAATTTAAAGCGTGACAGGTAACCGACGAAAATTTTATGTTTAATTTAAAGCGTGTCAGGTAACCGACGAAAATTTTATGTTTAATTTAAAGTGTGACAGGTAACCGACGAAAATTTTATGTTTAATTTAAAGCGTGACAGGTAACCGACGAAAATTTTATGTTTAATTTAAAGCGTGACAGGTAACCGACGAAAATTTTATGTTTAATTTAAAGCGTGACAGGTAACCGACGAAAATTTTATGTTTAATTTAAAGCGTGACAGGTAACCGACGAAAATTTTATGTTTAATTTAAAGCGTGACAGGTAACCGACGAAAATTTTATGTTTAATTTAAAGCGTGACAGGTAACCGACGAAAATTTTATGTTTAATTTAAAGCGTGACACACCGAAGAAAATTCTATTTTCAAGTTAAAGCGTGACAGGTAACCGACGGATAGAACTTCTTAGTCGCATCTAAAAATAACAACTCATTTTGAGAACGAAAGAAAGATAGAAAAAAGAAAGAAAGAAAGAAAGAAGAAAAAACAAAGGAAACGAGGAAAGTAGAAATTGAACTACATTTAGTCATTCTTCAATAACTTTAGACAGACAGATACCAAATCTCCATTAGTAATAGAAGTACAATAGTACAATTAATAGAAGTAATAGTATAGTTTCGACTTCAAACAGACATATACCAAATCTCCATTAGTAATAGAAGTACAATAGTACAATTAATAAAAGTAATAATATATTTTGGCCTTCAGACAGACAGATACCAAATCTCCATTAGTAATAGAAGTACAATAGTACAATTAATAAAAGTAATAATATATTTTGGCCTTCAGACAGACAGATACCAAATCTCCATTAGTAATAGAAGTTCAAAGTACAATTAATAGAAGTAATAGTATAGTTTCGACTTCAGACAGACATATACCAAATCTTCATTAGTAATAGAAGTACAATAGTACAATTAATAGAAGTGCTAGCATAGGTTCGACTTCAGACAGATACAAAATCTCCATTAGTAATAGAAGTACAATTAATAGAAGTACTAGCATAGGTTCGGCTTCAGACAGATACCAAATCTCCATTAGTAATAGATATTAATTTTCAAGACTAAGGCCAATAGGCACCTCCTGTCTTTGGAATAATCATATTTTTTCTTGTTAGCTTCTTACATCAAGTGGCTTCATGCTTTGTCTAGAGCGATATTCATAAAAAAAATACTGTTTGAATATCTATATACTCATAAAACTCTGCGGGACTTTTTTGATCCTAACTTGAATTCCATAAAAAGATCAGGAAAGTTCCCTTGCGCGGTCTGCCTGAATGGTACAGGGAGAAACTCCATCTTTTGCCCCGTCTGTTCCTACTGGATCCACAAAAGATGCAGTGGAATCAGTGGCCTACTCCAAAGGGATCCGCAATACAGGTGTCCTTGCTGTATGAACACAGCTAGACCAATTGACAGCAGGCTAGTGAAAGGGGTCACGATTGGGGATGGTTGTGAGACTGCTGCTATTGGCCGATGCAAGTCAGCCTGGAAGGGTTTTAGAGAACTCCTGCACATTTTGACAAATAAGCATCTGGCGATCACAACAGGAGGACAGGTGTACACCAGCTGTGTAAGGAGTTTTATGCTTTATGGCTCTGAAACATGGGCTGCATCGGTGAGCACTCTCAAGAGACTGCAGCGTAACGAAAGAGCCATGATTATATGGATCTGTCATGTCAGGCCGGAAGATGACACTCTCTTCGAGACTCTTCTTTCTAAGCTTCATATACGGGAAATAACTGATGTCCTTAAGCTGGGCAGGATGAGATGGCTTGGTCATGTTGAGCGATGGATCTGTCATGTCGGGCCGGAAAACAACACTGTCTTCGAGACTCTTCTCTCTAGGCTTGGTATACGGGAAATAACTGATGTCTTTAAGCTGGGAAGGATGAGATGGCTTGGTCATGTCGAGCGAAGCTCCAGCTGGATCTCCCGGGTCAGAAACATGTCCATCGCATCAAGTCGGCAGGCTGGAAGACTGAAGCTTTCTTAGAATGAGCTGTGTAAACATGACGGTGCAGTCCTGGGGATTACAAACTTAGATCCTCATGACTGCCGAGCCTGGAGTGGAAGACTTCGATCAAGACCCACATTCTGATAGAGGCCTTTTCAAAAATAAATCGGATGAAGAAGAAGAAAGGGTAGTTTGCTTGAAGCATTGCTGGTAAATAAGTAAGTGCGTATTTATGAATCGGATGATGAAGAATATGCAAATCAGTTTAGTCTAATTTGCATAATGCAGACACTCAAACAGTTGAAGGTGGCGCTGAATGCATCTTTGAATAATTACCCCTCACTTGAGCAGCAGAGGATGCGAGGGGACACGATTCTGGCGTACTTGTCCATTTTAATATTGGTCACAAGTTTTAAAAATTATACAAATCATCATATTCAGTTTAACATCGGTTTTTCATGCTGGCATATGTTAGACGGTTTGTAGAAATTAATTTCCAAACGAATCCATGCTAAATATATAAATCTAAAACAATAAACCGGTGTACCATCCGATCTTAACAACTTATGTTAAATAGTAATAGGTACGTTGCTACTAGTATATATCTGATGAGTTTGGTTTCCAGGGCAGCATTCACACGTACCCAGGATATCGGGGTCATGGGGTCAGTGAGTATGTACTCAAAGTAACCGTAACCTTGTAGCCAGAAGCGGACGTGACGTCAAACTGGGGGTTTAAGAGAAGTGGGTAGTCAGTTGGAAGTCTTCGAGCGAACAGCATGGATAGAGATGACTTAAGATCGGCCATAAACTAAGGGGCCAAGAGGCCCCAAATATCCATAGATGTGAGGGGACACGATTCTGGCGTACATCATCAATGGGAAATTTAAATCTACTTTTGACGAGTTTTTCATTCCAGTGCCAAGTCGTGGTCTCCATTGCTTTTGTCTCAATAGAAGAAAGGCAGCGTTCTCTGTCTGTGTTTCTGCTCCGTAGCACAGTCTACCAGAAGAGGTAGTGACGATGCTTATCATTCACCATCAGGGTTTTTGATCACTCCTGGAGGAGGAATCCCTCCCTTATTTGCCGACACCTTAGTAGTGACTGTCATTCAGGGGATTTTTGCCATAGTTACCATGCTAGGCCTTTATTATAAAGGCCTAGCATGCCCATTCGCATTGTATCAATGATGTGCTCTCAACCTTGTGTCGTACCTAATTGCTTGTTGTTCTTGTTTGTACACGCTTCTGTGGGATCCTTCCAGACTGAGAGCACACCCTCCTGAAATTAAAGCTCTTTATTTATACTTACTTTCAAAAGAACTGAGTCTAAACAAAACTGATGGAGGACAAAGGAGGTTTATTCAACATGATCTTCATTCCATATCACTAATCAGTGGGGAAGACAGAGAGAGAGACACACAGACAGAGAGAGAGAGAGAGAGAGATAGAGAGAGATAATCGATGTTTAATCATATTTTGTCAGCCCATATCCTTTTACGCACCCATGAGCGGCGTGCTTCCAAACGGACTTCCCTTTTCTCTCACACTCACTCTCTGAGTCATGTGACGTCATATCCGTTTCTATTAATTCCCACAGTCTAGCAATGACTACTTCGGGTTCATCAAGTTGACCTCGGCTGACCTTTCGTTTCCTGTTATATTACAACTCACCATTTTGTGGTACTTACATCGGATAAGAACCAGTTGCCGTGAACTTCGCATCGGGACTGCAGGTTTGGCAACGCTATTTGCCCATAGCTAGGTGTCCGCATACAGAGGACTAATCAAAGGCCTGTTCAAAAATAAATCGGATGAGGAAGGAGAATGCATACTGCATGGTTAAAAAGGAAGAATGACATCATCGGTTCCGACAAAGAGAGAGGCGGGGTGAGAGATTCTTAATGACGTCATAAATGCTGATTGGTGAACTTGCTTGCTGTCTTGTTTGTATCTGTGCACAGTGGGCGACGTCCTGCGAGTTAGGGCTAGGGACTTGTACTCTCGTTGTCAGTTTTATCTTCAATTTTTTTTTTTTTCAGAATAATTGATCGCGGACATATTTAAACCTCTGTATTTGTGAAAGAGATATGGGGTTCTCCTATGAATCTGCACGAGAAATGACAAATAAAGATATTGATGATTTCCTCCTCATCGTCATCAGCAGTAGTAAAGGTTAGAAAAGAATTGAAAGATACAAGATTCGACTATGAGGCGACATCGAAGAGAAAAAAATGCATAATCTGACGCCATCAGTTGAGGAAACCATCGACAATGAAATCCAGCTAAAAACCTCAAACTGAACACCGATTGCGACATCTGCATTCTGATCGAAATAGTGAAACACCTGGATTGACCAGGTAGCTGCGGTTAGGTTGTAGGTCTGGCAGCAGGTCTCAGGTTGGGTTGGATTAGGGTTAGGTTGTAGGTCTGGCAGCAGGTCTCAGGTTGGGTTGGATTAGGGTTAGGTTGTAGGTCTGGCAGCAGGTCTCGGGTTGGGTTGGATTAGGGTTAGGTTGTAGGTCTGGCAGCAGGTCTCAGGTTGGGTTGGATTAGGCTTAGGTTGTAGGTCTGGCAGCAGGTCTCAGGTTGGGTTGGATTAGGCTTAGGTTGTAGGTCTGGCAGCAGATCTCAGCGCCATAACTTTGTTTTACTGCTGAGTCATCACTTATGAAGGCTGAGGGTGACTCGAGGATAAGGCTTAATGGGATGGAATGATAGATACTTATAGGGTGATGTAACTTAGTTTAACCTGATCAATATTTTATTCTTTATTAGCGGAACCCGTTGCACGGGAGAAAGTACTACCTATTGCATGACATTGAATAAAAAAAGAAACGGCCTATTGTTCTTTCTCCCCCCCCCCTCTACCGTGTTGGCGAATGTTTTAAATTTAAAAAAAAAAAAAAGTTGTAGAGTAGAATGGGATCGAACGCTAAAACTGGCGATCATGAAACCTGCCTTCTTAACGACTGCGCCACGGTTTCGAAAATAGGCCAATGTGAAAATAGGCCAATTAAGCTAAGCTTGTTTATTGGCATACGTGTTATGTTAAGATTTAGCTTCTGCCGACCAAATGTAAAGTTCAATAGTGACACGGTTTAGGTCATTTGTAGTTGATGAAGTAAATGGATTTAGGCAAGTTTTCTATAATATGCGTGTTAAAGGTGTATGATTTTGAAAATGTAAATGTATCGGGGTCTACGAGTATCTTCGCGCTTATTGAATTAAATAGGAAGTCGATTCGATCAAGAAATTGTAGCCGCCATGTTGAATGAATAAATGTTGCAGGAACTGTGTTCGTTAATTTCATTCGCTTAATTCCAGAATGAATATAAATATAGAAGTCATAGGTAGAAATAGAAATAACGTAATCTGATATTTGCGGAAAATCATCGGAGTGAACGGGAGCGGTTATTAAGTCTTTGCATATTGCTATATATTATGTAGTAAATTAATACCAGGCAAATAATAAATAAGAACGGGTGTTTTGTAAAAATTAATCTGTGTGTATTAGTTCCCGGTGTCGATGAGTGGAGTGACAGTACAGAATTGTTGGGGAGAAAAGTTTTTGCAACCACCTATATGGAGTTGGTTTGGCGGAGAGTTGTAGATGGCGGGTCAAATGTAATGTTTAGTGTTAGCTGGGAGAAAATAATAACAAATTTACTAAAACACGCTCAAGTGAATAAGTGTAATGTAATGGTGAGTTTAGTAGCCTGTGATGCATGTGGTTATTTTCCTATTCTCCAAGAAGATACAGGGGAAAAATCGTCTTAACTTTATATATTAGATTAGTTATAGATAAAGACAGATGGAGTAATTCTTATCCTCACAGTAATAAGTCCTTATACTGCTGCTGAGTACACCAGAAGAAGATACGCATAGCAACCTTAGGGGAAACGTTGCAATTACACAAAAAGAATTCCACCAGCCTCAGTCTTGAAAAGACCAAAGTTATAGGTAGGAGGAAAACAGTCAGCAGGAAGAGAGTTCCACAAGCCTGCAGTTCTCGGAAAGAAGCTACTGGAATAGGAAGCTGTATTACAATGAGGTATCAAAACAGTGAATTGATGGAGACCACTAGATTAACGAGTCAAACGAGCTGGAACAAAAGAAGCGGGGAATATATCACACAATTCTGAAGAACACATGCCATAATAGTATTTATAGAAAAGACTGAGACTAGCAACATCACGTCTGTGAGAGAGAGAGGTGTGCAGAGAAGAAGAAAGGGTAGGGGCAATCAAATAACAGATACGTTTCTGCACCTTATCAAGAACCCTCAAATGGGACAGAGATTCATTAGCCCAAATATGACAACAGTACTTCATACATGGTCTGATTGTTGATTTGTAGAGATAGAGAATAGCCTCAGGTGTGAGAAAGTGTTTGGAGCGATAGAGAGAACCGACTTTACGAGAAGCAGAAAGATCAATGGATCTAATGTATGAACTTCAACAAAGATTTGATGTCTCAATTGTTCATTTTTCTGGTACTATCTGGCCGTCGAGTTAGGATCAAAGTGTAATATCTGCTATTCTTGGTCAGTAATATATATTATCTTAGGCTGAAGCAATTTTAATTTTTTTTATCACAATTCATAGAATTACTCGAGGCAGTGGTGTACAAAGGTCTGCTTATCCTCTGGTGTTATCCGGGACCAACTCCTTGATTGTATGCTTCAAAGACTTAAGTACAAGTCCTAGTACTGAGAAATATTACAGGAAAGAGAGATAGTTTGAATATGATTTGATGCCCCCACCCCGAAAAAAAAATTGGATTAATGTATGAACCCCAAGAAAGATTTGATGAGAGAGACTTACTCTCCTCTTTTCCCAACCCCAACCTCCTAACCCTAACCGTAACTCCGATACATCCCTCTTCTTTCCCTGTTTTTCTCTTCCATCCTCTCCACATACAATTAGACAATCCCACTTAACCCTCCTGCACGCTTTCCCTTTGTTCTGTTTGCTATTCATCTAAGGGAGACAACAATTTACTAAAATTGGACCAGTTACTTCCCTTGTTTCAGTTATTCTCTGAATATGCTAACTTTTTAAAAACAGAAACAACCATCGACCGTAAACTTCTAAATATGACCACTGCACCCCCACCCCCCACCCCCACACCTCTTCTCATGACCCCTTCTCTAGTGTCTTTTTCTTGGGTGGGGAGGGAGGGGGGGCTTATTTGTCCTCTTAGCTCTATGCCTAACCTGCCCACCGCGCACACTATATCGCAATGGTCTGAAATCTTTCTGAAGAGTGACGCATCGCCATCTTGCTTTGCCTTCATCATCATTTAAGACATCCCTTTGATGTTGTGTATTCAAGAAATTGTTCGAAATGTAAGTAATATACAAACAATAAATAAATGAATCAGATTTGTATTGAATTAATGTCTTCCCACAATTCTTTTAATGTTGAACTGAACTGCTATGTCTTTACGATTAAGTTTCTATTATTTTAAAAATAAAACTGTTTTATAACTGCAAACCCAATTTCATTGTTGCATTTTATGTTTAAAACATGTATTTTTAAATAATAATTTACAAGAAATATATATATACATATATGGACTTGATAATATTTTCCAGACTCCCAGATGAATAAAACTTCTTTTTTCTATTCATTTATATCACTTTTCTCTTGGGGTCAAAGGTCAGACGTTCAATGGTATTACGCAATCTCACTCTCCACTTCTCACGCTTCAGCAGGTCAGCAGTCTCAAAATTCCGCTCTGCGCGATCTTCTCCAATCACTTGCTTCCAAGTTTCCCTTGGCCGGTCAACCTTCCTGCGATTTATGACATTCATGCTTCTGCAACGGTTTTTCCAGGAGGATGAACGTTCCACATGACCATACCAGCGCAACCGATTCATCCTTAGAATAGCCTCCATGTACTGGTTTCAGCTAATCCTCTGACCTAATGTGTTGGGTTTGGTCTGATTTGACATTGCAAATCCATCTGTTTATGGATCTGTTAGTGTGTCTTCGCGGTTGGGGATAGCAAACTGGAAGCTGTAGCCGAGTTCTGCTATTTGGGCGACTCCCTTTCAGCCGATGGTGGTTGTGAGACTGCTGCTATTACCCAATGAAAGTCTGCCTGGAGGGGCTTTAGAGAACTCCTGCCCATCTTGACAAATAAGCATCTGGCGATCACAACTAGAGGACAGGTGTACACCAGCTGTGTGAGGAGTGTTATGCTTTATGGCTCTGAAACATGGGCTGCATCAGCAAGCACTCTCAAGAGACTGCAGCGTAACGAAAGAGCCATGATTAGATGGATCTGTCATGTCAAGCCAGAAGACAACACTCTCTTCGAGACTCTTCTCTCTACGCTTGGTACACGGGAAATAACTGATGCCGACATCTTATTGCCGACTGTCATTTATTTTTTTTTGCCATGATCGCCACGCTAGGCACTGCGGGTTGGCGACGCTATTCGCCCATAGCTAGGTGTCCACATACAGCACCTGGTATTCCCAAATAGTCACCCATTTAGTACTGACCAGGCTCAAAGTTGTTTAACTTCGGTGATCTAACGGGAACCGGTGTGTCAACGTGATGATGCCTATCATATCCAGGTTTAAAGTCAGATTTCACATTGCAAATCCATCTGATCATGGATCTGTCATTGCGCTGCAGATATGTGAGAGAGGACTGGTCGAGGAACCCACTATTCACTACCATATATCGTGACGCTCCCGACATGGCTGCTATACAACTTACCCCGGATGAAGAGACGGCAACTCAGGAAATCTTGTTCAAGCTGACGTCACTCTTGTGGCCGCACTGAGTTCACATCAACCACCTGCACTCAGCATATCTCCTAGATAGCAGAAAGAATCGATGCTTCTTTAGTTTTGCTCCGGCATGAAAATAGTTAAAAAAGAAATGTATAAACTTTGTTATGTACTTACGTGGTAGCTGAAAATAAGATTGTACAGAAAAAAATTGCGCAAATTCATCCAGTATTTACGGATTGAGTCATATTTCTAAAAAATAAATACAATTTTCATAATTTTTGAAACGAAATAATTGTTTTCTAAATTGTAACTTTATTAAATATCTTATATATAACTAGAAGAATACCCGTCCCAGGACAGGTAAAAGTAAGGTACTCTCTTTCTTTCTTTCTTTGTTTAACCCTTCTTCTTGCAGAGTCACGTTGGCCGAAGGATTCCGGCCAGTGGCAGACCAGCGGATCGGCTTGACCACACGTGATTTGAAATCTATAAGAAGGTACGCTTCACTTCCTCTTATAGTATATAATATTGTTTTTATAAAAAATATTTTTTTTAATACGGCCGCTGAACAGCACAAGCACCAAATTTCCTATTACTGGAGAGTGATAGCCAGTAAGTTATAATAATACAGCAGTACATAACAAAGTTTATACATTTTTTAGCTATTGTTTTTTTTTAAAAAGATGTCTAATATGTCCCTGTGAAACAAAAGAAGCACCCCGAATTCATATAAAACGTTTTTTCACGAGTTGTTTTCTCGTATGAAATAAATTTTATAAATATTTATAATGAAGACTGCTGTATTATTGTAACTTACTGGCTATCACTCTCCAGTAATTAAAAATTATTTTTAAAAAAAATATTTTTTTATAAAAACAATATTATATACTTATTCAGCGTTATATTCTTACTCACTGTAGAAAAAAGTAGAAAAAATTATCCACTAGAACTTTAATTACAAGTATTTTTCCATTCTGCGTATCATAACAGTAGGTAAGTGCAAAAATGGCGCCTTCTTGTACGGACTATGCTTATTAAAAAGCGCTTATCATTAATTATTTAATTAGTTTCCGTGTAAACTTTGATTGTGTTTGAAAGATAAAAGCCTAAACTTAATCTCTAAACGAAAAAAACTGCATGTTTACGTGTGAAAAATAAATTATAATAAAATATGTAATTACGACGGTCAAAAACCCCAAAAATTCAATGAATTTTGAACTTTGAAAAAATTACTTGTAAAAATCCTTTAAAAGATAAATATAAGTTTTTGGGAACTATTTCAAAGATAATTATTAAATTAAAGTCATAAGACACTGAATTTAAAAAAAATAAATCCCACGTTTGACTAAAAATTAGCAAAATTAGCCCTTCAAATGTGATAAATGAATAAAATCCGCCATAACTTCATCAGAAAAGGACGTTGTTTACAAATTGACATCGCCATGCAAAATATATGGAAGACAAAAAATGTCATAATTTATCATTTTTAACTTTATATATAAAAATGTAATAATAGTTTATAGAAGTTGAAAAATTATTATCCATTAATTTCTTTATTCTTTTTAAGGTTATAAACAAATTTAAGTACCCTTATTTTGTTATAATAAAAAAGGAAATGCTTATTTAATTATTTGTGAGTGTACGCAATTATGTTTAACTGAAAAGGTTCAGTTTTTAATTTAGTAATACTCTGAAATTATTGATGACGTCTGTTTACCAATGTTTTTCGAATTTTTAGAATTTGAAATAACACTATTTTTTAAATGTTAAAAATATTTTTACGTTACGAACTGCGTCAATTTTATCAATTTTTTTTACATGATTTAAAACTTTAGTTACTCGATTTATTCTTAACGTGTCGTAACGATAAATTACATTGATTCTTTTAAAAATAAAGTGTTTTTATTTTAAGTGTGAAAAAGTAAATTACAGTCAATGACTACACTGACAATTTATTCATTGAAAAAAAAGTTAAAACAGTTATTTATTGATAAACAGAATTCAATTTTGAAAGAAAATGTCATGTTTGAATTCTCTTTATTTATTAATAAATAATTGTTTTTAACTTAAATATTTATTAATGAAAAAAAGACAAAACAAATACAAATCTTTCCAAATAATTGACGATGAATTGCGCAATGAACAAAATTGTTGAATCTCTAAAAAAAAAAAAAATTTGCGCTGTAAAAGTGAGTGATTGCTAATCCCACCTGGTTATTACAGAACGGGGCTACCATACTAATGAAAGTTCATCGTTAGTAGAAATTATTCAAATTTTTAAATTCTTTTTTTCGTTAATTTCCTGGATCTCAAATTTGTCAATTTTTGGTTTATTTTCAAGATTATAAAAAAAATTTATTGTGCTGATGATGCCACGTTCCTCTATGAAAGAGAAATATAATTATGTCGCATTTTTTATTTTTCCAAAAACTCTAATCATTAAAATCACATGAAATATTTTTTGCAATTATATTATTTTTTTGGTGAAAATATTGATTAAACAATGCTTTATTCAATAATAATATCGCTAATTCAAAAAATTAATTTTTCTTCGAGTTATAGTGATTTTATTAACACGGTATTTACTGGCATTTTTCGTAATATATACGAAATATTTTGAATAAAAAAATTTAATTGTTAACATCTACGATCCTTTATTTACATAAGTAACAGTTAAAAAATCATGCATATTTTTTATTAATATATAAAAATATAACTTTAGTAAAGGTGTATTTTCTTTTTAAAAAATAATACATTTTCACTAAGATTTAAAAAAAAATAATGGTTTCATTATATTCCGTGATTGTTGATTAATAAATATTGAAAATTTCAGTAAAATTGGTTGATTTCCTGAATTTTAGTGTATTTTTAAGTAAAGGAGGGGTCAAAATGTTTTTTCATTTTGGGAATCGGCCATTGATTTTGCACGTACCTACATAACAGCGATTCGTTCAGTAAGCCGCCATCTTTTTCCTAAAAAATAATTCAAGGGCAGATAATTCGCAAGGGAGATAATCATGCAATTAAAAAAAACAACTACATATATAAAAATTAAATTTATTCCAATAAAACAAAATAAAAGTCAATAAACGAAATTAAATTAATTTATTGCATTAAAACGAAATCTTTTATTGGAATAAATTTAATTTTTATATATGTAGTTGTTTTTTTTTTCAAAATTAAAAAAAAAAAATGGCGACCGATAGATAAAAATCGTTTTTTATTTTTAATTTAATAAATACTGGATGAATTTTAAAAATGTCTCG
Source organism: Sepiola atlantica (assembly GCA_963556195.1). Classification (NCBI taxonomy): domain Eukaryota; kingdom Metazoa; phylum Mollusca; class Cephalopoda; order Sepiida; family Sepiolidae; genus Sepiola; species Sepiola atlantica. The sequence goes on along the minus strand of OY744549.1, from coordinate 57,088,312 downwards.
AACAGTAATATTTATTGACTTTGGTAACACTTATTTGTTGACTATTTGTTTATTTCGTCCGTTTTTCGTCTGTTGGAAACCCTTCACAATCGCTTATAGAATCACTCCCGTCTCTAATCGGCTGTTTTTTTTGTGGGGATGGGAAGGCTTTATACAGTTTTCGAGTGCCCTGAGAACAATTTTTTTCTAACCTTAAAGAAAGAAAGGTGCTTCTGTGGTTTCACAATCACATTAAAATATTTAAAGAAATGTATAAACTTTGTTGTGTACTTACGTGTTAGCTGAAAATAAGATTGTACAGAAAAAATTACGCAAATTCATCCAGTATTTATTAAATTATAAGAAAAAGAAGAAGAAAAAAACGGTTTTACGTATCTGTAGACATTTCAGCTTATTAAGTAGGCAAGGGAGATAACTTTCGGAACAATGAAAAAAGCACGATCTTATGTTTCGTTAAACATTTTCACTTATGAAATAGACAAGGGAGATAACTCAATATTTTTTTTTTTACTGGTTTAGCAAAAATGGCTACCGAAAAATAAAATCGTCTTTTTAATTATAATTTAATATGGAGTTTTTATTTGTTTTGTTATTTATTTTTGGTGCTTCTGCGATTTCACAATGACATTAAAATATTTAAAGAAATGTATAAACTTACGTGTTAGCTGAAAAAAAGATTGTACAGAAAAAAATATGCAAATTCATCCGGTATTTCTTAAATTATAAGAAAAAGAAGAAGAAAAAAAACGATTTTACGTATTGTTAGACATTTCGTAACAAGGGAGATAACTAAAAACAATTTTATTACCAATTTAGCAGAAAACAAAAAATCCCAAAAATTATAAGTTATCTCCCTTGTCACTTGGCGACCCAGAATAAAATCGGGTGATTGGAAGATACACATTCATCCAGTCTTTATTAAATCATAAGAAAAAAAACAAAGAAAACACGATCTTACGTATCGTTAGACATTTCAGCTTACTAACTGGGGAAGGGAGATAACTCCGTTAGACATTTTGTAACCAAGTTTTAGTTTTAGCATATCTCCTAGATAGCAGACAGAGTCTACAACCTCCAGACTATTGTCATCTAGTGCCATCTGTGTGGGGACGACTGTCAAAAGGATACGCCTGTCCGATGCATCTCCTACACTTGAAGTTGGGGGTTCGGAACTAACTTAACAGTGCACTTTTTGCCAACCTTCACTTCTAACATTCTTTTGGCACACAGAACACGAATGCTGACCAACTAACTGTATACATTCATATTCGTAGATCTCTTCTCTCTATATATGCTCTATATTCCAAAATTCATAAAGATCCGTTCATTAGTCTCCTGCAGATATATAGAAAAATAGGACAATAAAATTACAAATGAATGACACCAAACATTAATTTATAATAGTTTGTTTAAAAAAGGTTTTAATAACTAAACAAAGGTTTTAATAAATAAATTAACAAAGGTTTTAATAATTATTTATGAAAACCTTTTTTTATATTTATTAAAACCTTTGTTAATTTATAAGAAATGGTTTTAATAAATAAATAAGAAAAGGATTTAATGAAAAAATAAAAAAGGTTTTAATAAATGAATTAACAAAGGTTTTAATAAAAAAATAAAAAGGTTTTAATAAATGAATTAACAAAGGTTTTAATAAATAAATTAGCAAAGGTTTTAATAAAAAAATTTAAAAAGTTTTAATAATTATTTATTAAAACCTTTTTTTTATTTATTAAAACCTTTGTTAATTTATAAGAAAAGGTTTTAATAAATAAATAAGAAAAGGATTTAATGAAAAAATAAAAAAAGGTTTTAATAAAAAAAATAAAAAGGTTTTAATAAATGAATTAACAAAGGTTTTAATAAAAAAAATAAAAAAGTTTTAATAATTATTTATTAAAACCTTTTTTTTATTTATTAAAACCTTTGTTAATTTATAAGAAAAAGTTTTAATAAATAAATAAGAAAAGGATTTAATGAAAAAATAAAAAAGGTTTTAATAAATGAATTAACAAAGGTTTTATTAAAAAATAAAAAGGTTTTAATAAAAAAATTAAAAACTTTTGATAAACAAATAAATAAATAAATTTTTAAAAGGTTTTGATAAATAAAAAGGTGTTAATAAATAAATTAAATACAAATAGGATTTAATAAATAAATAAAATTAAAATAAGTTTTAATAAATAAATAAATAAAGGTTTTGATAAATAAATAAAAATAGGTTGAAATTGATTTAAATAACAGAAAGCCTTTTTGATGGTAATATAAATAAAATAAACTTGCACATTTATTCATATATATATTTATGCAAACATTTTTTTAATAAATAAAAAGTGTTAATAAATTTAAATTTCTTTAAATAAATTAATAAAAAAAGATTTTAATAAATGTAAAAAAGGTTTTAATAAATGAATAAATAAATAAAGGTTTTAATTAATAAATTTAATAAGTTTTAATAAATAAATAAATAAATAAAAAACAAAATGTTTTAATAAATAAATTAAAGAAGGTTTTAATAAATAAATAAAAAACAAAATGTTTTAATAAATAAATTAAAAAAAGGTTTTAATAAATAAATTCAAAAAAAGGTTTTAATAAATAAATAAAAACAAAAGGTTTTAACAAATAAATTAAAAAAAGATTTTCTTATAAATAAAATAAAAAAAAGGTTTTAATAAATAAATAAAGGTTTTAATAAATAAATTTTAAAAAGGTTTTAATAAATAAATAAAAAACAAAAAGTTTTAATTAATAAATAAATTTAAAAAAGGTTTTTATAAATATATAAAAAGCAAAAGGTTTTAATAAATAAATTTACAAAAGGTTTTAATAAATACATTTTTTAAAAGTTTTAATAAATAAATTAAAAAAAAGTTTTAATAAATAAATGAATTAAAAAAAGGTTTTAATAAATAAAAAACCCAAAAGGTTTTAATAAATAAATTTAAAAAAAGGTATTAATAAATAAATAAATTAAAAACAAAAGGTTTTAATAAATAAATAAAAAAAAGGTTTTAATAAATAAATTAAAAACAACAGGTTTTAATAAATAAATAAAAAAACAAAAGGTTTTAATAAATAAATGTAAAAAAGGTTTTAATGAATAAATGTAAAAAAGGTTTTAATGAATAAATGTAAAAAAGGTTTTAATAAATAAATGTAAAAAAGGTTTTAATAAATAAATGTAAAAAAGGTTTTAATAAATAAATGTAAAAAAGGTTTTAATGAATAAATGTAAAAAAGGTTTTAATGAATAAATTAAAAACAACAGGTTTTAATAAATAAATTAAAAAAAGGTTTTAATAAATAAATAAAAAACAAAAGGTTTTAATAAATAAATGTAAAAAAGGTTTTAATGAATAAATGTAAAAAAGGTTTTAATGAATAAAATAAAAACAACAGGTTTTAATAAATAAATTAAAAAAAGGTTTTAATAAATGAATTAAAAATAACAGATTTTAATAAATAAATTAAAAAAAGGTTTTAATAAATAAATAAAAAGAAAAGATTTAATAAATAAATTAAAAAAAGGTTTTAATAAATACATAAATAAATAAAAATAACATAAAAAGGTAAATAATTAGATCGCCGTTCTAAACAGTACTTTTTTTTTTTTTCGAAAATTCGTATAAAAATTGTTTAAAGGCGATAATATATATATATATATATATATATATATATGTCCGATCGAAAATAATTTTAACATTGCTCCCTGTGGAGCTTCATTATGCAAAACTTGTGATATTCTAATAACATCTAAAAAATATCAATCTAATGTAACTAAAATAATCTATCCGGTCCTAAATCATTCGGGGGAAGATTTGTCGTGTAGGTCACAAAATTTAGTTTACTTATTATCGTGTAAAAATTGTAATTTACAATATGTAGGCGAAACAGTGCTCCCTTTAAATAGACGTATGACTTTACATAGAACTATTTGCCCTAGAACCCCCCCCCCCCGGCCATAACTGGTGACCCCCATACTCTCAGTAAAAAAAATAACTTAAGTATTATCTTAATAAAAACAAATATTACCACCGTTTATTTGTTAACATTTAACAATTATTGTGTTATCTCAGTAATCTAAACCGATTGTCATGGCAAATAACACCCTACCTGAGAGTTCATCATTCAAACTCCTCGGCCTAACATTCACAGATAGCATGAATTGGAATAAATACATTGAAAACAAAGAAGGTGGGCTCTCTATACCGTGCCAGTAAACTTCTCACACCTGACATTATCCTATATCTCTACAAAGCCACCATCCGCCCATGCATGGAGTATTGTTGCCACATCTGGGCTGGTGCATCATCCGCTAGTCTCTCCCTCTTAGACAAGGTCCAAAAAAGAGTCACCAACTTGATAGGTCCTTCATTATCCACCAAGCTCCAGCCCCTGTCCCATCGCCGCAATGTTGCATCCTTGTGCCTGTTTTACAAATACTTCAATAGATTGTGCTCTGATGTACTTGCTACTCTGGTGCCCCCCACGACGTAAATCCACTAGACCAACCCGACAATCTGCCAAATCCCATCCATACACCGTGGAGGTCCGCAGATGCCGAAGAGCTTTCTACTCCAAAAGCTTCTTTCCTCGTGCAGCTGGACTCTGGAACTCCCTACCTGCCCCCTGCCTTCCTGACGTTACTGACATGCAGAAATTTAAAACTAATGTAAACAGACATCTCGCTGCGCAGCTCCTAATTTAGGTTGCCCCCCCCCCCGCCTTTTTCCTCAGTAGCCCCTTACATCTACAGTGGCGGCCTGCCTTGTTTGGGGTGAACTATGATAAAAAAAAATAAATAAATAAAAAAAAAAAAATATTAACAACTTTTAATTTTTAACACTTCTTCTGGTCTCTCAGTAATCTAAAAAAAATTAATACGTTGAGTGTATCAGAATATGTGACACAAGGTCGGAAAGCAGGATTTTGAAACCGTCGCCCTAGAGGAAGAGCACTCTGGCCCAACAAAAATTGCGTAAAGCGATTGGGGTATCTTTTACAATAATCAACACAACGAGATCAACGGGGTCCAATAAACAAATATACAACAAATAAATGTGACCATAAAACTTATTTTCCGACTTACCTATGACATTTGTTTGTATTTTAAAGTAGTTTCTATGGCTTTTTATTAGATATCAAAATTTTACGTTCACGGAAATTTGGCAAGACAAGATGGCTGCCGACATTGTTTTTTCCTCAGCCTAGTACTTTTAATTAAGTGATCGAAACTAAAATATATTGTAAATTACATTAAAAGTCACCCACCCCCACCCCGCGAAAAACAAAACTAACGAATCGAAGTTTTGGAAAAAGTGCGCTTTGATTATGAGTCCTAGTAAAAAAACAAACACAGAACGCGTAACCCTTGACAACCATAAAAATATTCTGTGACCAAATAGGGGGGGGGGGGGAGAGAAGAAAAAATGTCGGCAAATTTCAAACTTTCCGTGAACGTAAAATGGAGAGAAATTTTGATATCTAATAAGAGTATTGATTTACTCCTCTCCAGGAGTTAGGCACAAGGCCAGTTTTTATCTTACTCCCACAAGTAAGATGTGACCTAAGGTCGGGTCGGGAAAGTGGGGTTTAAAAATTGCCTGGGCAGCCCCGTCGGCATTCCCCAGCAGGGGCGCCTCAGGCAGTAAGCAATAAACTTACTCCTCCACAAAGAGGGGAGGCGAAGCCTGGGAGGGTGGACCTCCTAGAGTAGAGTCGAGTCTTCAGTCAGGTAGGTGCTTTACATCCAGTTCAGACCGCTCCTTTGCGTTTACTTTTATTTTTTTAATTTTATTATTTTTCTTTAATTTTTAATTTAATTGTATTTATTAACTTTTTATTTTTTTATTTTCTTTATTTTTAATTTAATTAATCTTTTTATTTTGTTTATTTTAAATTATATTTTATAAAATTATTTTTCTTTAATTTTTAATTTAATTTTGTTAATTACTTTTTTATTTTTTAATTATATTTTTATTTTCTTTATTTTTAATTTAATTAATTTTTTATTTTGTTTATTTTAATTATATTTGTTAAAATTATTTTTCTTTAAGTTTTAATTTAATTTATTTATTTCTTATTTTTTTATTTTAATTATATTTTTATTTTGTTTATTTTTCATTTTTAATTTTATTAATTTTTTAATTTTGTTCTATTTGTTCATTTTTCTGGTACTATTTGGCCGTTGAATTAGGATGAAAGTGTAATATCTGTTATTCTCGGTCAGTAATATATATTATCTTAGGCTGAAGCAATTTTAATTTTTTTTATCACAATTCATAGAATTACTCGAGGCAGTGGTGTACAAAGGTCTGCTTATGCCCTGGTGTTATCCGGGACCAACTCCTTGATTGTATGCTTCAGTCCTAGTTAAAGCTGTTCAACTGAATATGATGACGAAAGAATGGATGAGAGTTACTGGGTTAGTAGATGTAGAACAGTTGAGGTAGCAGGGTCAGTTGGCAGGGGAAGGTCAAGGAAATGATGATGATGTAGTAGTAGCAGCAGTAGTAGTAGTAGCAGCAGTAGTAGTAGTAGCAGCAGTGGTAGTAGCAGCAGTAGTAGTAGCAGCAGTAGCAGTAGCAGCAGCAATAGTAGCAGCAGCAGTAGTAGTATTACTCTGGTTAACAGATCTAGTTTTTGAAAACTGCCTTCCAGATCTGCAAAAACTGCCTTCCAGATCTAGGAGAAATACTAAAAAAATTGGCCACCATAGTTAGAAATGCCATTAATTATCTTGAAAGTCTCAATCATATCACCTCTCATTCTTCTCTCCAGCAAAGTAGTCAATCCCAATTTGTCCAATCTCCCCTTGTAACTGCACTCCTTTACTTTACTTAAACAGTAAAGTTTATGACATTTTAATGAAACAATGTGAATATACGTACTTTTAGTTCGATTTAAAAGTAGTATCGAGACGTCACGTGATCAAATGCGGCAATTTTCGGTTTTCAATTCTAACATGGCGTCTTGACACCCCTTTTTCGTTCGATGTCGTTATAAATGCCCGTAATATTATTATTATTATTATTATTATTATTATTATTATTATTATTATTATTATTATTATTATTATTATTATTTAGAAAATCAGTCTTTACATAAGGAGGGCTGGGGTTCCTTTGTTAACTATTCTGTACCTCAACCACAAAATATCTTTTTAACTCGTCGAAAGCAATTAAAAAATATCTTTAAAACAGGTGTTGAATGGAGAAAACTTCCAGGAATAAACGTTCATCTACAGTTCTAAGAACGATAACTCTCAAATGAAACAGAGTTATTTCCCTTTGCTGTAATTTCTGCTGTAATTTCTGGCAACATTCATTTTCGTGAAAATATGCGACGGAGCCATTGTAGAAAAAGTAACCAATGCAAGGGAGATAACTAAATTTGACTAAGCGATTCAATTTGGGACGCTGAAAACGTCCGCAACTTCTTCTTTTTTTTTTTTTTTTTTTTTTTTTTTTAAATAATAATGACAAGACATGTTAATTAACGTATTTTTTAAAATTACAATTATTAAACTGGTAATTTGAATTTTTAATAATAAAAAAAATAAAGAATGTTCTTTAAAGAAAACGACGATCATTTTTTAATAAAAACAAATGGGTTAATTCGTCGTTTCACAGCCAAAATGGCGGACAATGAATCGTCTGCATTTTTTCGACCCCACAAATGAGTAAGTAAACCAAAATAAATTGTTTTTGACTAATTTCAAATCTAACTTAAATTATCTTAAAGGAAATACAGTTCAACAAAATTTATTTGGGTTTACTTACTCATTTGTGAGGTCGAAAAAAAAAATATCAGGAAAATGCGCCGATTCATTTTCCGCTATTTTGGCTGTGAAACGACGAATTAACCAAAAACGGCGACGATAAAAAATTGTAAAGTTTATTACATTTTAATGAAACAATGTGAATATACGTCCTTTTTTTTTTAGTAATTAATGTTTGGATCGGCCATTGTAATCCCCGATGTTTTCCTTAAATAAATAAATAAATAAATAAATAAATGTTTTTTTTTTTGTTTTTTTTTTTAGTTTTCGGGCTATTATAACGACAGCTAACAGAAAAAAAAACCCAAAGAGGCAACAAATAAATGTTACCAAAGGCAAGATGAGTTACTCTTCTACTAAACTGGATAAGTTTATTTGTGTTTTAACTTATTTTAAAGCGTTTTTTTTTTGTTCAAAACAAACCTAGTGTCCACCTGTTCAGTTAGAACGAGAAAAAAATGTCTGAAATGACAGTTTCGATAATCGTTCAAAAAACGAAAATTAAACAAAATGTTAGAACATTACATTTTCCCATGATTGGTGACATTTATTGGATGTGTTTCCAACACTATTTTGTTTATTTTTCGATTTTTCACCGATTATCAAGAATCCCCGTGCTGGGCTCATGAACAGCAATTTTATTCCGTTCCAACTGAACGGGTGGACACCAGGTTTGAAAAACACATGCCATAATATTATTTATAGAAAAGACTGAGACTAGCAACATCACGTCTGTGAGAGAGAGTATGTAGAGAAGAAGAAAGGGTAGGACCAATCAAATTACAGATACGTTTCTGCACCTTATCAAGAACCCTCAAATGGGACAGAGATTCATTAGCTCAAATATGACAACAGTACTCCATAAATAGTCTGATTGTAGATTCGTAGAGATAGAGAATAGCCTCAGGTGTGAGAAAGTGTTTGGGTTGATAGAGAGAACCGACTTTACGAGAACCAGAAAGAACAATGGATCTAATGTATGAACTCCAAGAAAGATTTGATGTCTCAATTGTTCATTTTTCTGGTACTATTTGGCCGTCGAGTTAGGATCAAAGTGTAATATCTGTTATTCTTGGTCAGTAATATATATTATCTTAGGCTGAAGCAATTTTAATTTTTTTTTATCACAATTCATAGAATTACTCGAGGCAGTGGTGTACAAAGGTCTGCTTATGCCCTGGTGTTATCCGGGACCAACTCCTTGATTGTATGCTTCAGTCCTAGTTAAAGCTGTTCAACTGAATATGATGACGAAAGAATGGATGAGAGTTACTGGGTTAGTAGATGTAGAACAGTTGAGGTAGCAGGGTCAGTTGGCAGGGGAAGGCCAAGGAAATGATGATGATGTAGCAGTAGTAGTAGTAGTAGCAGTAGCAGCAGTAGTAGTAGTAGTAGCAGCAGCAGCAGTAGTAGTAGTAGTAGTAGCAGCAGCAGTAGTAGTAGTAGTAGTAGTAGTGCTAGACTTTTACGAAATATATTTTTAAAAAAGTTAACTGGCAAGACTTAAGTACAAGTCCTAGTACTGAGAAATATTACGAGGAAGAGAGATAGTTTGAATATGATTTTATGCCTCCCCATCCTCCTGAAAAAAAAAAAATAGATGCCCGGGGCCACCGCCCCGTCGGCCCCATCGTTAATCTGCATCACAACCACTTTCTCGCAGAAGAAGAAACGTTGCCAGTCTCTCTCTACTCTATCGTTATTTAAGGTGCTCGACTGAGCTCTAATCTCTGGTTGCTCCCTGCAAGACATTCACAGCACGCGCACGTCTTCCTACCACAATTGTAAAGAACTTTAATTTATTTCCCACGTGCACCTAATACCTATGTTCGAGGGATCGTCAACGTTGAAGTTAATGCAATATAAAATAAAAATATTAAAAAAATTTAAAAAAAAAAATACACACACACACACACAACATGTCTATCAGTTCTTGGCCTTTTGGCTAAGATCAAAGTGTAGTATCTGTTCCAATGGATACTGCACCCCATAGACTGGTATTGTCTTGGCCTTTGGGGCTTGATTTACGCCGGCCTATGGGTCTGTCCTGTGCAGTTCTGGGAGGTCCACCCTTCCAGGCTTCGCCTCCCCTCTTTGGGGAGGAGTAAGTTTATTGCTTACTGTCTGAGGCGCCCCTACCGGGGAATGCTGACGGGGCTGCCCAGGCAATTTTTAAACCCCACTTTCCCGACCCGACCTTGGGTCACATCTTACTTGTGGGAGTAAGATAAAAAACTGGCCTCATGCCTAACTCCCGGAGAGGAGTAAATCAACATCCATATAGCTTCTCCCCTCTTGGGGGTGCAAAAACGAATTTCTAACCTAATAGGTCCCGTACTGTCTGCCAGGCTCCAACCCCTGTCGCATCGTCGCGGAGTTGCTGCTTTATCCTTGTTTTACGAGTAATTCCGCAGAATGTGCTCCGATGAACTTGCTGCACCTGAAACCTTCCCCTCCCCAATTTAAAGACCTCCGACCCACCCGACTAGCGTCAAATCCCCCTGCCCCGAGATGCCGGAAGATATTTTACTCTATAAAGGTTTCTTTCCTCGGACCGCTCACCTTTGGAATTACCTCCCTGCGCCCCGCCCCCCCCCCTGTTTTCTCGACCCTACAAACATGCAGACATTTTGGCGCTCTTGTATAAAGCAGTAACCGATCTGAGGGAGATAACTCTATTTTTCTTAGCCGCCGCTATTCCGTATTCGCTTATACTTTGGCAAGGGAGATAACTTTGTTTATCGCAGCATGAAAGAAAATAACCTTTATGCCACAAATTTCATAAACTTTATAACAATTAATTAGAAACATGTTACGGGTTTTAAATGCGTTCAAAATAACTTTTAAGCACTTTTATTTACATGCCACAAATTGTATACACTTTATATAAACAGAAAAAGAAAAGGTATGGGTTGGTCGTTCAGTTTCAAAGTATTGCAGGGTTAGTTAATAAAAATCGAAATATAAGCCAATGGCAATACAAGCCATTGGCTTATATTTCAATTTTTATTAACTAACCCTGCAATACTTTGAAATTGAACGACCAACCCATACCTTATCAAGACTAGCGAGCCAACGCTTCGTTCTACATCGGAATGTGAATCATAACCGCCAACAACAATAACAACAGCGGAGACGTCGCACCAAAGACGTTTATCAAGTAACAAAGAAATAAATTTGTTTATTCTTGTTTTTTGATGAAAAAAAAAATGACTCAATACTGGTTACCCCTGATGATGGAATTTTATTCCGAAATTAATAGGATTAATGTAAGAAAAAAAAAAAAAAAATTAATCTTGTATTGCCATTGGCTTATATTTCAATTTTTATTAGAAAAAGAAAAGTTATTTTCTTTCATGCTGCGATAAACAAAGTTATCTACCTTGCCAAAGTATAAGCGAATTCGGAATAGCGGCGGCTAAGAAAAATAGAGTTATCTCCCTCAGATCGGTTACTGCTTATACAAGAGCGCCGACATTTTAATGTAATGGGAATAAACATCTTGCCGCTCAGCTCCTCACCCAGGTTGCCCCCCCCCAATATATCACTCCTATCTGTTACGAACAATTAGAGTTATTTCCCTTGGGCCGAAGAAGAAGGCAGAGTTATCGCCCTTTGGGAGAAGAAAAATCATCCGCCATGACAGTTTGGAGGTAAGCAAATGTGTCTCGCATCACAGATTTTGATGGTTATCCGTTAGATTCATATTTCCTTCTAGCTTCCGGTTCCACTTAGCAGCAAATGATTCCTCATCTCATATATGGATGGCCAGAAATGATAAAAAAAACTTTCTCCATAATGCATACCAATTTCAGACTTCTCCAACGTCATATTATTTCACAAATAAGACATCGAATGTATTATTTTTATTTCGTAATCAACAAATAATTAACAAAATACCGGATCTATTTTTTTTTTTAATAATTTATTTGTTTTTATTTTTTATTTTATTGTTTTATTGTTGGGGTTTAAAACTTAAAATAAACATTAAAATTAAAAAAAAAAAAATTGATGAAACTAAAAATTATGTCTGTTAATTTTAAACTTCTTGTTTTAGTCTAACTCCGCCATTTTGAAAATACATTCTTCATTAAGATATTCTTTGGGCACTTGTATAGATCGGGTACACGAGCCGAAATTTATTTTAGAAGAGTTCCAATGGTGTAAGGGGCAGATAACTCTCCTTTTTTATTACGCAATTTCTCCGAAAATGGAAAATATCTGTTAAGATCGAGAGGGTGATGTTCCCGGGCTATAAACGTGCAAAGTTGAATCAAGCAATTGTTGCATGCAAAGACAGAGTAATAATTAATAAACAAAATGAAGTAGTTCAAATAACGTTTATTGAACGTGTGTGTACGTGGAATGATGAAGTGTGTGATGTATGCATGTGTGTCGATGGAAAAACAGTTCTTGAAAAGGTATAAGAAGAAATGAATCCGGCGTGAGGAAAGTCTTTGAAAGCCGTACACAAAGAAAATGAGTTGAGAACTCTTACCGTTGTTTGACCACGTGTGTTGGTAGTTGTTATGCCGATGCCATTTGAAGAGAAAAGCGTGGGACGAAGCGCTAGTGTATTAGCGTCGTTCTGCCGAGGCCAATTGACCAGAAGAGAAAAGTGAAACGGAACGCTAGTGTCAGCGTCGTTCTGTCGAGGCCAATTGAGTAGGAAAAAGCGAGTGAAATGGAGCGCTGGTGCCAGCGTTGTTCTGCCGAGGCTGGTCGGTGAAGGAGAGAGATGGATTTTCCGTTTGCAACGGTTTTTATAGTCAGAAGGGCAGATAACTCTGGTGTCGCTTTACAGTGCCACCTGTCGGTGAAAAGTGCCACCTGTCGGCGACACCTACCGGCAAACCGGTGTAGTTATGTTTTGAAAGGAGGAGGTAACTGCTACATATCCATTTTTTAAAATAAGAAGTCATGCAAATTCAATATTTGAGAAAATCAACAATATATCGATAGAACATTTATTGAAGAAAATAGAATTTGGGAAAAGTAACAGTATATTTTTTCATTTCAAAACCAACAAAACGAACAGTCCTCTTGTTTGAATTAACAGATTTTTTATTTATTTTTTTTAGTTTAAAATATTAAATTATCGCAGAAATTAACATTTGTGAAAATCAACAGTATATTGATAGAACATTTATTGAAGAAAATCAACAGTATATTTTTTCATTTCAAAACGAACAGTCATCGGTTTTGGTTTAAAACATTTTTGATTTTTTTTTACGTTTATTTTCGGAGAAGCTTAGAAATTATGTACTTAAAAAATAAGAGAGTTGTCTGCCCCTTCTTACACCATTGGAACTCTTCTAAAATAAATTTCGGCTCGTGTACCCGATCTATACAAGTGGCATTCTTTGTTTAATTTTACATATAACATATAAATTGTTGACGCCTTAATTTCCATCATAAAAAAAAACCTTTCTCCATAATTCATACCAACGTCATATTATTTTACAAATAATACATCGAATGTATTATTTTTATTTCGTAATAAACAAATAATAAACAGAATACAGGATTTATTTTTAAAAATAATTTATTTGTTTTTTATTTTTAATTTTATTTTTAAATTACCATTTGATGAAGAAATTGGCGATTTGTGACTTTCATACTTTCGTTTTCACCCAGCAGCAAATGACGCCGTTTCTCATATACGTAATTCATACCAATTTCAGACTTGTCCAACGAATGTATTACTTTTATTTCGTAATAAATAAATGATTCACAAAGTACTGGATCTATTTTTTAAAAATATTTTTTTATTTTATTGTTTTCTCAATTTGTTCAACATTTTTAATACAGACATAATATTGTGTTTTTTTTTATGTTTTCACAAATTGTGTTTTTTTTTTGTTTAAAATTTTTAAGTTTCAAAAATTGTTATTTAGTTTTAAATTTTAAAGTTTATTTTAAGTTTTAAACATTTTTTATAATTTCTGGTGTTCGGATCGAGGGTCGTGTCCCCCGATTATTTACGTGTCCAGTAAATCAGGCAATTGTTGCATGCAAAGACAGAGTAATAATTAATAAACAAAAAGAAGTAGTTCAAATAACGTTTATTGAACGTATGTGTACGTGGAATGATGAAGTGTGTGATGTATGCATGTGTGTCGATGGAAAAACAGTTCTTGAAAAAGGTATAAAAGGAAATGAATCCGGCGAGAGGAAAAGTCTTCGAAAGCCGTACACAAAGAAAACGAGTTGAGAACTCTTACCGTTGTTTGCCCACGTGTGTTGGTAGTTGTTATGCCGATTGAAGAGAAAAGCGTGAGACGAAACGCTAGTGTATTAGCGTCGTTCTGTCGACCAGAGAAGAGAGAGAGAGAGAGAGAGAGAGAGAGAGAGAGAGAGAGCGCTGGTGCCAGCATACTTCTGTCGAGGCTGGTCGGTGAAGAAGAGATGGATTTTCCGTTTGCAACGGTTTTTATAGTCATAAGGGCAGATAACTCTGGTGTCGCTTTACAGTGCCACCTGTCGGTGAAAAAGCGACACCTAACGGCCAACCGGTGTAGTTATGTTTTGAAAGGAGGAGGTAACTGCTACAAGGACTCCCCCCCAGATTGAAAAATATTGAAAATATTATTCAATATGTACAGTTGTAGATGAGAAGCATTCTTTGTGGGTATGTCTGTTTTGCTGTTGAAGATTAGAAAAAGTAGTGTGCACGCTACTTATTTCTGTTTCTGCATCTGTATTTGAATGATTGATCGCAAGTGCGCCTGCGGAATTGAGTGTTTGTAACGCATGTGGATCTGCGTGTTGTATGGGTCTGCATCAAGTTTGAGTGCAAGTGAGTTTGCGGTCGAAAAATGTTGAGTGCAAGTGAATTTGCACTTGTTGGTGGCGTTGTTCATGTTGATTAGTCTGCGTGATGCAGAGCTGATGAACAAACGTTGAATTGTCAGTGTTGTCCGGGAATGTTTGGTGCTTGGGTCTGCGCTGTTGTTGATGAATGAGCACAAGTGGGTCTGTGCAGTTGTTGATGAATAAGCACAAGTGGGTCTGTGCAGTTGTTGATGAATGAGCACAAGTGGGTCTGTGCAGTTGTTGATGAATGAGCACAAGTGAGTCTGTGCAGTTGTTGATGAATGAGCACAAGTGAGTCTGTGCAGTTGTTGATGAATGAGCACAAGTGAGTCTGTGCAGGTGTTGATGAATGAGCACAAGTGAGTCTGTGCAGTTGTTGATGAATTAGCACAAGTGAGTCTGTGCAGTTGTTGATGAATGAATAGAAGTTCGGAGGTTATTTTGATTGTGTTCGAGTGTATTTGTGAGAAAGTTTTGAAACTGTTTGTATGTTACTAATAGTATATGTAAGTTTTGAAGTTGTGTGGGAATGTTACTTTCCGACCAGATCTTGTCTTTTGTTCTGGTGGGGCATAGTCACATGGAGCATTCGATTCCTCTGTGGTGTCGGAATCTGTGTGAGAGTTGTGTGTCTGTTGGCTTGACTGTGATTCTTCCACTAGAGCAGGTTTTAATCTGTCAATGGAAACAGTGTCATTCTTGCCGTTTTTTGTAATGGTGAAAATTTTTTCTGCCCGTTTAACTACTTTGTAAGGACCTTGGTAGCGTGGTGATAAAGGCTTTTTCACCGCATCGTCGCGGACGAATACGTATTCGCTGTCAAATAGCGTCTTGGGTATGTGGATTTGTCTCGATACTTCTCGTGTAGGGGTGAAGTGTAGTTTCGACATCCTTGCCTTTATGTCCTGTACAAATGTAGTTGTAGGGTGTACATTATCTTTGTTATGAAAGTATTGTCCGGGCAAAGATAGTGTAGTACCAAAAACTATTTCAGCCGGTGTGCAACCCAAGTCCTGCTTTACGACATTCCTAATTGACAATAGGACCAGAGGCAAGTTATCAACCCAGTTGGTTGTGTTTGGCCTCATTGCAAGAGATGCTTTTAGGTGCCTGTGGAATCGCTCGACCAGGCCGTTGGAACAGGGATGATATGCCGTCGTCCGTATATGCTTGGTGCCCAGGAGTAGGTTGAACTCGGCGAAAAGTTTCGACTGGAACTGTGTGCCTCTGTCAGTCGTAATGACTGCGGGTACACCGTATGTGGCTATCCACTCCTTCAAGATTGCTTTGGCCACTGTATCTGCTGAGATGTCCTTTAATGGGATTGCAGTGGGCCAACGGGAAAATCGATCAATAATCGTTAGTAGATAGCAGTAGTTCTGGCAAAGTGGCAGGGGTCCAACGATGTCTATATGCAGATGAGAGAACCTGGCATCAGGATTACTGAATGTTCCTATTGGGGACTTGGTGTGTCGGTAGACCTTGCAACGCTGGCAGTTTATGCAGTTGCCAGCCCAAAGTCTGACATCTTTGTTCATCCCAGGCCATACAAATCTGTCACTGATCATTTTCAGGGTGGCTCTTTTGCTGGGGTGAGAGAGTGAATGAAAATGATCAAATATGCGTCGTCGCAGTGAAGGTGGGACGTAAGGTCTGGGTGTAGGTGTTGTTGTGTCGCAATAAACCTCTTTGTCGCTAAAAGGCGTTGGTACAGGAGTGAGTTTCAAGGAAGTGTTTTGCAGAGTTTGTTGAAAGGTGGTGTCTGATGCTTGTTCCTGTGCCAGCAAATCGTGGCTAAGAAAATCCTGGGTGATGGAGTTTGTGTCTGGCCGAGAAAGTGCATCAGCCACAATGTTCTGGTCACCTTTAATATATTTAATTTCAGTGGAAAACTGTGATATATAGTCCAGGTGACGAGATTCTCTGGGTGAGTATTTGTCCGGACGTGAGGATAATGCATATGTTAATGGCTTGTGGTCTGTGTAAATAATGAATTGTCTACCTTCTAGCACATGTTTATAATGTTTAATTGCGAGGTAGATTGCTAGGAGTTCCCTAGAAAATGCGCCGTATCTGGACTGTGTTTGGCTGAGCTTGGAGGAGAAGAAAGATATGGGTACCTTGGTGTTATCAATCTCCTGATGTAGTACCGCGCCTACGGCTGATGAGCTTGCATCTGTTGTTAGAGTTAATGTAGTTTTCTTTTCTTTTATATATATATTTCCAACACGTGGGTAGAAAGGAAAAAGAAAGAAAAAAAATGGAGTCGTAATTTGTTTCACACGAGGAATGACGTTTTTTGTTTTCGTTTTAGTTTGTTTGTATGTTAGTTTCCACGTAGAGAAAGAATGGCGGCTTCTCTTTTCCTTTGTTGTTGAAAAGAAAGAAAAAAAAAAATTCGTATTTTCTTCTTTTTTTTTTTTTGTTTGAATTTTCATTTCCACGTGAAAAAGATGGCGGCATTATTTTGAATTTTTTTATCAACACGTGGTCACGAAAAAGATGGGCAGCGTGAGCGTTTGTTTTCTTTTGTTTTCTTTTTATCTCCACGTGTTCAAAACAAAGGAAAATGGCGTCTTGTAAGGTCCTTTTGTTCGTCGAAAAAGAAGAAAAAAGGGGGATTGGGAAAAGTTTGTCGTTTTCTTTGTATATAATTTTCCGACACGTGGGTAGAGAAAGAGAAGAAAAAATGAAATTGTAATTTGTTTTATACTCGGGGAAAGCCGAGGAATGTTTTTGTTTTTCTTTGTTTGGGGTTTTCCAAAAAAAAAATGGCGGCTTCTTTTCTTTTGTTTGTTTGTATATTTCTACCACGTGGGTAGAAAAAAAGGAAAAAGATGGGTGCGTAATTCGTTTCACCACGAAAGAAAAAAACGAGAAATGATATATATATTTTTTTTGTTTTTGTACGAAATTAATTACTCTGCCCCATACAACAAAGCTTGCACGTCGGGTCACCAATGTTCGAATCGAGGGTCGTGTTCCCCCGATTATAGACGTGTCAGGCAATTGTTGCATGCAAAGACAGAGTAATAATTAATAAACAAAAAGAAGTAGTTCAAATAACGTTTATTGAACGTATGTGTACGTGGAATGATGAAGTGTGTGATGTATGCATGTGTGTCGATGGAAAAACAGTTCTTGAAAAAGGTATAAAAGGAAATGAATCCGGCGAGAGGAAAAGTCTTCGAAAGCCGTACACAAAGAAAACGAGTTGAGAACTCTTACCGTTGTTTGCCCACGTGTGTTGGTAGTTGTTATGCCGATTGAAGAGAAAAGCGTGAGACGAAACGCTAGTGTATTAGCGTCGTTCTGTCGACCAGAGAAGAGAGAGAGAGAGAGAGAGAGAGAGCGCTGGTGCCAGCATACTTCTGTCGAGGCTGGTCGGTGAAGAAGAGATGGATTTTCCGTTTGCAACGGTTTTTATAGTCATAAGGGCAGATAACTCTGGTGTCGCTTTACAGTGCCACCTGTCGGTGAAAAAGCGACACCTAACGGCCAACCGATGTAATTATGTTTTGAAAGGAGGAGGTAACTGCTACACTGGCCATCCGTATATGAGAAACGGCGTCATTTGCTGCGGAGTGAAAATAAAAGACATAATATTGTTTTTTTTAAAAAGTTTTTCACAAATTGTTTTTTTTTTTGTTAAAAATTTTAAAGTTTATTTTAAGTTTTAAACATCATAAAGTTGTTTTTTTTATCATTTCTAGCCATCCCTATATGAGAAACGGCGTCATTTGCTGCGGAGTGAAAACAAAAGTATGAAAGTGACAAATCGCCAACTTTTCATTATAAATATATCGCTCTATTTATTATTGAGCACTTTTATATAAACACACGGAAGATTCTCCGGGTTTTGTACAAACTTGGATTACTATGTTCCTCCTCGTTGCCTGACATGATAGGATTTATTTCTCACCTCTTCATATAGTTGTTTATTTGATGAAGAAATTGGCGATTTGAGACTTCCATACTTTCGTTTTCACTCCGCAGCAAATGACGCCGTTTGTAATATACGGATGGACAGAAGTGATAAAAAACAAACCCAACTTTCTCCATAATTAATACCAATTTCAGACTTGTCCAACGAATGTATTACTTTTATTTTGTAATAAACAAATAATTCACAGAATATTCGATCTATTTTTTTTTTAATAATTTTTTATTTTTTAAATTTTATTTGTTATTTTTTTTTTTTTGTTAGAAATTCTTTTTTTTAATCCTGTGTATGGCATAACATGTTCACACACCGGTTCCCGTTCGATCACTAAAGTTAAGCAACGTTGAGCCTGGCTAATACAAGATGGGTAACCGTTTGCAAATACTAAGCATTGTAATGGCCTTTTGTCTAAGATGAAAGTGTAGTATCTGTTCCGATGGATGCTACACCCTATAGACCGGTGTCGTCTTGGCCTTCGGAGCTTGATGACGCCGGTCTGTGGGTTTGTCCTGTGCAGTTCTACGAGGTCCACCCTCCCAGGCTTTGCCTTCTTTAAGAAGGGGGTTAGTTTATTGCTAATCGCCTGAGGCGCCCTTACCGGGGAATGCCGACGGGATGCACAGGAATTTTTTAATATATATGCATGTGTTTAACCGCCCCCCCCACTTTTTAGGAGAGCCCCCCCCCCCCCATTTTTATAACTGTCCCGCCGGTCCTGAATATTATGTCTGTATGAAAAATGTTGAACCGAAAACAATTTGAGAAAACAATAAAATAAAAAAAATTAAAATTATTAAAAAAAAAAATAGAGCGCCCTTTCGTTCTCTAGGGCGCTGGCTTTTCAAACCCCCCACTTTCCCGACCTTGTGTCACATCTTACCGCTGTGGGAGGTAGATAAATACCAAGATCAGAGTGTAGTATCTGTTCCGAGGGATGCTACACTTAATAGACCGGTATCGTCTTGGCCATCGGGCCTTGATTCCGCCGGTTTGAGGCATTGTTCTGTACAGTTCTAGGAGGTCCATCCTCCCAGGCGTTGCCCTCTCACCCTTTCAGAAGGGGTTGGTTTATTGCTAATCGCCTGAGGCGCCCCTAACGGGGAATACCGACGGGACTGCTCAGGCATTTTTTTGTAGGCTAGATCGCACTGGCTAACCACACATGGAGAGGAGGTAAGTACTTTGACCTTGTGCCTAACCTCCTGGAGCTAAATAACCATCATGGGGTCCGAGTGTGAATTTGTGTTCCCCATAAACTTCCACTTTCAGTGGAAGACGGAATGGCCGAAAAAAAGTCGTATTACTGGTTGTTATATATGAGAGAGAGAGAGAGAGGGGCTCAGTGGATGGTTCACGAGCCCAGTTGTGACATCAATACTCCATGCATGGGCGAATGGTGGCTTTGTAAGGAGATATGGTATATTGGCGGGTGTGAGAAGTTTTCTTGCCCAGTTAAGGGAGACTACCTTCTTTGCAACGGACTTGGTAGTATTTTCTTCCAATTCATGTCAGCAGAGACTGTCAGTCCGAGAATTTTAAA
>OY744549.1:57063230-57065730 GCA_963556195.1 Sepiola atlantica | reverse complement strand
TTGAAAAACTTCTGAACGAAACTTGTGAAAATACATCTGATGTTTGACGTAGATATTTTGACTCCTGATTCTACTTTAATCAATACTAGCGGGACCCGTGTAAATTACACGGAATTTTTAAATTTTAAATTTTTTATTTTTACTTACACCGTGTTGTGTTCGTTTTTTTTAAAAAAATCATTTCTTGAAAATAAAACTGAAAAAGTTGACGAAGTTATCGTCTGCCACACTGACCCTAACTCTAACGACGGTGTCAAAGTTAGCGCGGGTCCTAATGTAACAAAGCACCCTCTATTTGTTAGTTACACTTGCTTTATTATGAGCCCCCCTTCTAGATAAGAGTGAAAATTTTTTTTAAATGGTAACTCGTGTACAATCTACTAAAAAAATTGATATGCCATCCGTTCAAAAAAATAAAATAAAATAAAAAAAATAATACTGGCCCTCTCTACAACCAAAAGAAAACGTAAATAGACAATGCCCTTAAAAAATAGTTTTAAGTTTAAAGCAATACAAAAAAGTACTTTTTAACCATGTGAGTAGCATACAAAGATTCGGAAGGTCGTTGCTTTTGATGTAAGCATGACACACACAATCACACACGCTATTGTATTAATATGTGTCTTCCCAGTCGTCCACTCCCTACCTCTCTTCCCCTTCCCCTTCTACGTCGCTAACCGTTACGCCAGAGAGAAATACTTGGAAATGTTTTGAAAATAAAGTGACGTGACTGTTTTTAAAAATCTAGGTGCGGCACGCATGCGCAGAGCTTTTGCCGGAAGCGTGACACACGAACACACACGCTATCGTATTAATATATAGATTATTTCTAGCCGTACCTTGATGGGGTATTTCAACTTAAATATATGTTTTCGGCCGATACAATTTGTGTTGCATATATTTATTTTCATTATTAATTTTATTATTAATTTTGTTTATTATTATTATATTTTTATATTTTATCTTTATGTTTTCAAAGTAAAGTTTTATTTACTCGCTGTAATTCCACTGTGGTAATGATCCTCCGACGAGAAGAATTTTCTTTGAAAACCCATGGATTAAGGACTTTCAGTTACTTTGATTGAACTTTGAATTGTAATAAAATTTGATTCGCACCTTATTTTATATTTTCATTTTATCTAATGCTATTAATGCTCTATCCAGTATATTGAGCTTCATTTTTATCCGGATGTTCAATAATTAAATATATTATATCTTTTGTTGTATTAACCTTCATATATATATATATATATATATATATATATATATATATATATATATATATATATATATATATATATATATATATATATATCTATATCTATATATATATATATATATATATATATATATATATCTATATATATATATATATATATATATATATATATATATATAGAGAGAGAGAGAGAGAGAGAGAGAGAGAGAGATTATTTTTCGTTCTGCTAGCAAGATGAGATTGGGATTCAGTCTTTTTTTACTCAATTCGGATTTAACGGGTTTTCTAATTAAACAACGAACTTTGATTTGACTTGGGTTGCACATTTCGGGATTTTGGAACTTTGATTGGACTTTCTATATTATTTGATTTATTTATCACTAACATTGAATATTGACACATTTCGGGACTGGATAACTTTGTCGGCACCTTCAATTACACGTATTTGGACTGCTGTTTGTAACTTGGAGTAATTGTCTTTCCTGATTATGCTTCTCAATATGTATGACCTGGATGGACTATATGGATTCAACAAAAAGTATGTTTTTGGGTTGATATGTTTTGATGTTATGTATTTTTGTGTATTTGTGTATATAATTTTATATATTTTCAAAGCGTAATTTTATTACCTGTAGTAGTATAACTGCGGTAATGGTCCTCTGAAGAGAAGAATTATCTTTGAAAACTCATGAGCTAAGGACTTAAGAATACTTTGCTTGAACTTTGAATTCTAATAAAATTTGATTGACACCTTATTTTATTACTTCATTTTATATTATAATATTAATGCTCTATCCAGTATATTGAGCTTCAGTTTTTATCCGGATGTTTCACTAATTATAAGATATTAGTTGACGCTTATATCTTTTGTTGGATTACTTTACATATATATATATATATATATATATATATATATATATATATATATATATATATATATATATATATATATATATATGAAGGTTTATAACTAAAAGATAACTTTTAGAGAATTAGACCTATTGTGAGATGAGGAAAGCTCAATATACTGGATAGAGCAAAAATAAGGTGAGTCAATGAAAAATAGTTAGACCTCTAAGGACTAAGGACTTGGGTGGAATTTTCGCCGTTGGATTTTCATGCACATTTTTCTAGATTTACCAATTACATTTGAACCCCATACAACTTGGATCTTCGTATTTGGTGACTTTCATTTACATTGAAACACACCCGTTTGAACCTTTAAAATTAAAAAAAAAAAACTTTAAAAAAAAAAACCTTTTTAATATTGACTGTTCTTAT
>OY744549.1:57050730-57058230 GCA_963556195.1 Sepiola atlantica | reverse complement strand
GAAAGTGGGCTCCCTTTACTGTGCTAGAAAACTTCTCACACCTGACAGTATCCTATATCTCTACAAAGCCACCACGGAGTAGTGTTGTCACATCTGGGCTGGTTCACCATCTACCAGTCTCTTCCTCTTAGACAAGGTTAAAACAAAAAGGCACTAATCTAATAGGTCCCTCACTATCCACCAAGCTCCAGCCCCTGTCCCATCGCCGCAATGTTGCATACTTGTGCTTATTTTACAAGTATTTCAATGGAATGTGCTCCGATAAACTTGCTGCTCTGGTGCCCCCTCGACATAAATACACCCGACAAACCCGACAATCAGCTAAATCCCATCCATTCACTGTGGAGTGTGGAGGTCCCCAGATGCCGGAGAGCCTTCTACTCCAATAGCTTCTTTCCTTGAGCTGCCAGCCTCCGGAACTCCCTCCCTGCTCCCTGTTTCCACGACTAAATGTCGTGGCAGCAATTGGTGCCATTCATTTTGGCGTCCATTTGCGATCGCAGTCGCATACCAGTCGAGGTTCCGATCTCAACAATCAGTCTGGCAGGAACTGGGCCGTTTCAGTGGCCTTTTATCTGTCGGACTGAGGTATTGGTTCTGTGTAGTCCTAGAAGGTCCACCCTCCCAGGCCTTGCCTCCCCTCTTTGGAGTGGAGTAAGTTTATTGCTTACTGCCTGAGACGCCCCGGCCGGGGAATGCCGACGGGGTTGTCCAGGCAGTTTTTAATAGGCCAGAGTGCTCCTTCTTTAGGGGCGCTGGTTTCATTTTCCCCACCTTCCGACCTTGTGTCACATCTACCTGTGGTGGGAACGAAAGTAAATAGCGATATTGGTGGCAGTTATGGCCCCAGAATCAGACGCATATCTTCTGTAACATAGTTTTGTTAATTGTAGCACTGTGTTTGTCTTCATTATCACTGGCCTTACAAGGCCACAACACATCTTGGCCTCCCGTCTCTCTCATCTCAAGGCTAAATTAAAAAAGATTCAACAGGCATATCTCGTATCCCCATCCCCGCTTCATATTTTTAATTAATTCTCGCCGTGACCAACGTTCACCTTCTAACCCCTCCGCAGTTATATTAATACCTCTCCCACTTCCTAATGAGTTTATACTCCAACCGCCACTTGCCACTGCCACCATCTATTTGTATCTCATATTTTGATTTTTCTTGCTCAAGCGGCCGCAGGTTCTGAGCCGGCTGCCGCCACCACCATCCATTCCAAAACATTTTGTGCTTGTGTGATGTTTTCTTCAAAATAACCATCCTGAAGAAGTCTTATAATAAAGACGAAACGTTGATGAATACGTAAATAATATTCTTTGGTTTTTCACTTTCCATTACGTTGGAACATTTTCTTCCTTTCTTTATCATATATATATATATTACACAGAAATAAATTTACCTTAGGATGATATATAATAAATAAAAAAATAAAAAAATAAATAAATAAAAAATAAAAAAAAAAATAAATAAAAAACTGAACAAGTTAAAATTTAAAACCTAAAATAGAAATACAAGAAACCATGTGTTAAAATAAATTCGCCCACTGTATTGACAAAACAAAGGAAACAGGATATAGGAAAACCCATTGTTAACAAAAAATAGGATAGGCATAGGAGCGTCACCAACAAAGCCTTTGTTTGCAGGAAGCCCAACGATTGGCTGAGGGAACAACAAAGAATCTGATTGGTTAACTAGCAAGCCATGTATATAAAAACACCTGACAAAAATAACTCCATGCAGTTAGCCTGACGATTCCCCCCGGGGATAAAACACGGGAGCCTCTGTGTAGCTTGATTGCCATATATATTTTCATTGCTTACTATATATATATATATATATATATATATATATATATATATATTATTATTATTATTATTATTTCATGTATCCACATAAAATCCACCATCCTTTCCAAACATTTTGTACTTGTGTGATGTTTTCTTAAGACAAATCATCCTGAGGAAGTCTTATAATAAAGACGAAACGTTGACGAATATATCAATAACATTTTTTTTGTTTTTCCTTTTTTAATTTCCATAAATATATTTCCGACGTAATGGAAATTGAAAAAGGAAAACTCCAAAATATTATTTATGTATTCATCAACGTTTCGTCTTTATTATAAGACTTCCTCAGGATGATTGCCTGAAGAAAAGAAAAAAAAACAATTTTCTTCAGACAATCATCCTGAGGAAGTTTTATAATAAAGACGAAACGTTGACGAATACATAAATAATGTTCTTTGGGTTTTCCTTTTTCAATTTCCATATTATGATCAGTAAAACCGAAACCGATTTGTCCTATTGTTTTCATTTGACGAAATATCGTTGTAATTACATATAAACATATAAACCCTAACACTAACCTGTAACTACAGTCTTTAGTCTTTAGTTAGCTGAGTCCTGTCTGTTTCAATGAAACAGATCACAACATATCAATTTCCTATCTTGGTGGCACTTTTACCAAAAAAGACATTTTTCTGTTACGGTGATTGGTGTTGGATATTGTAATCCGATAATCGGCTGGTTAGGGGGGCTTTATTTTTTGTAAATATTATACCCTTTTCAGCTTTTTTTTTTCCAACTAACTTGTTATATATATATATATATATATATATATATATATATATATATATATATATATATTTATTTTGGTACATAAAAATTAGTACAACATTCGTACCGTCGGTTTCAAGCACGGAAGGACTTAGCCATCCGGCTCTCTTCAGCTTCTGTTGTCATCTGTTTCGGAAATGTGAAGTCATGTGTCACTCTCGTTTGGACGCGTTATCTGCTTAGAGTGTTGTGTATGTTTGTTTAAATTTAGTGTAAGGAAGGTTTAATAAGGTTTGAAAAAAGTGGGGGGAGTAACAGTTGAGATTTAAACCGGAGAAGATTTAAAGAGTTATAAAAATAAAATAAAATAAAAAAATAAAAAAATATTTCTATATAAATCCCGTGAGCCAATATTATAAATATCGTATATTTGGCCGTTACTGTTTTGGGGTTTAATGATGTGTCTTCTAAAGGAATTAGGGAGAGGAAAATGGGTTTAAGGATTATACTTATGAAGAGATAAAAAGGTTAAAAGGAACAACATGTGCTAGTAAACTTCTCACACCTGACATTATCCTGTATCTCTACAAAGCCACCATCCGCCCATGTATGGAATATTGTTGCCACATCTGGGCTGGGACATCATCCACTAGTCTCTCCCTCTTAGACAAGGTCCCCAAAAAAGTCACCAACTTAATATGATCCTTCACTATCCACGAAGCTCCAGCCCCTGTCCCATCGCCGCAATGTCGCAGCCTGTTTTACAAATACTTCAATGGATTGTGCTCCGAGGCGGTTGAGCATTGTCCACTGCCGGCGAGGGAGGTCCATACCCGGTAGTTCGTTCGGCTCTTTCACGAATCTGTGCAGCCTTGATTGATTGCCATTCTTCCGTCCAGCGACGTTTGAGCCAGATTCGTTTTGTGACGTCACCGGCTGTTGCAAAGCAACAGTTGATGGGTATGCTCCGCGAATGACTTCAATTCAATGCTCAACCGCCTCAGGATAGGTATTGGCCGTTTCGCCACGACCATGAAAGGATGGGAACTCAGGGACTCGGCTGTCTGCGACTGTGGTCACCCTGAACAGACAGTTGACCACATCATTACTGAGTGATGTCTAAAACACCGACCACCAAACGGAGAAGCCGGCATAGCTGCGCTAGATGACGAAACGCTAGCATGGCTTTTCTCAACATGTGATCTGACCACGGAATGCTGAAGCAAGCGAAAGAAGAAGAAGAAGAAGAAGAAAAAGAAAAAGAAGAAAAAGAAGAAGAAGAAAAAAAGAAAGAAAAAGAAAGAAGAAAAAGAAGAAAAAAAGAAAGAAAAAAAGAAAGAAGAAAAAAGAAAGAAGAAAAAGAAAGAAGAAGAAAAAAGAAAGAAAAAAAGAAAGAAGAAAAAAGAAATAAAAAAAAAGAAGGAAAAGAAGAAGAAAAAAAGAAAGAGAAAAAGAAAGAAGAAAAAAGAAAGAAAAAGAAGATAAAGAAGAAGAAGAAGAAAAAAAGAAAGAAAAAAAGAAAGAAGAAAAAGAAGAAGAAAAAAAAGAAAGAAGAAGAAAAAAGAAAGAAAAAGAAGATAAAGAAGAAGAAGAAAAAAGAAAGAAAAAAGAAAGAAGAAAAAGAAGAAGAAAAAAAGAAAGAAGAAAAAAGAAAGAAGAAAAAGAAAGAAAAAAAGAAAGAAGAATAAAAAGAAAGAAGAAGAAAAAAAAAAGAAAAGAAAAAGAAAAAAGAAAGAAGAAAAAAGAAAGAAAAAAAGAAAGAAGAAAAAAGAAAGAAAAAAAGAAAGAAGAAAAAGAAGAAGAAAAAAGAAAGAAAAAAAGAAAGAAGAAAAAGAAGAAGAAAAAAGAAAGAAAAAAAGAAAGAAGAAAAAAGAAAGAAAAAGAAGATAAAGAAGAAGAAAAAAAGAAAGAAAAAAAGAAAGAAGAAAAAGAAGAAAAAAAAGAAAGAAGAAAAAGAAGAAGAAAAAAAAGAAAGAAGAAAAAAGAAAGAAAAAAGAAAGAAAAAAAGAAAGAAGAAAAAAGAAAGAAAAAGAAGAAGAAGAAGAAAAAAGAAAGAAGAAAAAGAAGAAGAAAAAAGAAAGGAAAAAAAGAAAGAAGAAAAAAAGAAAGAAGAAAAAAAGAGAGAAAAAAAAAAGAAGAAAAAAAAAGAAGAGGATTAAAATATCATAGACTTGATTGCTCTATGTTGAAAACGGCTCACAACTGGAAATAATTTGTTATTTATTAACGAGTGTAGGGTTAGGGTTAGGGTTATGTGCCTTTTTTCAAGATTCTAAAATGCCGCATTATCGCTATTCCTCAAAGCCCCTTTGATAAGCTTCTATGACTCACTTTCACTCCGTATGTTGCTAGTCTCAGTCTTTTCTATAAATACTATTATGGCATCTGTTCTTCAGAATTATGTGATCTATTCCCTGCTTCTTTTGTTCCAGCTCGTTTGACTCGTTGGTCTAGTCGTCTCCATCAATTCGCTGTTTTGATACCTCATTGTAATACAGCTTCCTATTCCAGTAGCTTCTTTCCAAGAACCACAGGCTTGTGGAACTCTCTTCCTGCTGACTGTTTTCCTCCTACCTATAACCGTGGTCTTTTCAAGACCAAGGTTATAAGGCCAATAGGCATCTCCTGTCTTTGTGATAATCATCTTGTAACGTTGTAAAAAATACTCAAAAAGTCTTGTCATATTTCGACTGGTGAATCTCTGTCCCATTTGAGGGTTGTTGATAAGGTGCAGAAACCTATCTGTAATTTGATTGGCCCAACCCTTTCTTCTTCTCTGCACCCTCTCTTTCACAGAAGTGATGTTGCTAGTCTCAGTCTTTTCTATAAATACTATTATGGCATGTGTTCTTCAAAATGATGTGATCTATTCCCTGCTTCTTTTGTTCCAGCTCGTTTGACGCATTGGTCTAGTGGTCTCCATTAATTCGCTGTTTTGATACCTCGTTGTAATACGGCTTCCTATTCCAGAAGATTCTTTCCAAGAACTGCAGGCTTGTGGAACTCTCTTCCTGCTGACTGTTTTCCTCCTACCTATAATCTTGGTCTTTTCAAGACTAAGGCCAATAGGCATCTTCTGTTTTTGCGATAATCATATTTCGTTCTTGTTAGCTCCTTACATCAAGTGGCTTCATGCATTGTCTGGAGCGATTTCCACAACAACAAAAAAAATCATAACCAGGAGAGTGTGGAAAAAGAACTAATTTTGATAGCATAACATGTCTGTTGTTTCTAGATATGATGTTTCGAAAAAAATAAGAAAAATAAAATAGGAAAATCCCAATGAAAAAAGTCAATATTTCACAACAAAGATTAACTCCATCAAGTGGCTTCTTGCCTTGTCTGGAGCGATTTCCATTAAAAAAAAATCGCCAATTTAATTCTTTTAACAAATTAATTTTATGGTTATTCATGTTTTTGCTTTCACTGCATATTTTAATTGCATTTTTTTTGTGTGCGTAGGTTAGGGTTAGGGGTTAAGGTTAGGTTTAGGGTTAGGGTAACATTTTAAAGTTTTTCATTCTTGCAGTTTGTGTTAAAAATGGAACACAAATGAAATCAATTTTTGACTTCTAAAGGTTAAGGGATCGTTTTACTGTAAGGTTGAATGACGCAATGATCCCCTAACTGGAAACCATGAAAACGATCCATTTTTCCCGAAATTTTCGAGATAATCTGAACGCGCTTGGCGTTTATCCATATCTGTCCATTGAAAAAAAAGAAATAAAAATGGAAAAATGTTAGATTGTGAGCACTGTTCTAGTCTGACAAAATCGGTTTATATATATATATATATATATATATATATATATATATATATATATATATATATATTTTCAAGGGAAAAAACAATCACTAAACACATTAGGGCTGTCAGCATTATAAATTATTTCGACCTAGAGAGGTCTCGTCAGATGCGTAAACAGCCACATTGAGTTCCTAATGTGTGTTTAGTTTTTTATGTGTTAAAAATTTATTCCTGCTCTGTTTAAAAGTACGTTGAGCTCTCTTACTCGGATTTCCATCGAAATCATTCAACTCTTCACACTATATATATATATATATATATATATATATATATATATATATATATATATAAGCAGGTTCATATTATATTCCAATAACCATGTTTTTATTTTATTACTATTATTATTTTTATTTTTATTTTTTCACATTTCCAAAAAACATAACATTTCTGTGAGATATATTTTTTTACGGTCCGTTTCATTTGTCCTGTGCCAAACAACATTTTTATGTTAATATCGTCTCTGCAACATTACAAAATCATCAGAAATTTTTTTTTACTCTTTGTGAATTTTTCTGATGATTTTGTAGTGTTGCAGAGACGATATTGACATAAAAATATTGTTTGGCACAAGACAAATGAAACGGACCGTAAAAAAAATATATCTCGCAGAAATTTTATGTTTTTTGGAAATGTGAAAAAATAAAAATAAAAATAATAAAATAAAAACATGGTTATTGGAATATAATATGAACCTGACTTATAGTTGCTCTGTTGTCACTAATTGACAATTATCGAGCTGAATCTTTTAAGGAGACTGCAAAGTAAAAAAGGCACTGATAGTATATGCTAATACATATATTGTCATTAATAATTATATATATATATATATATATATATATATATATATATATATATATATATATATATATATATTAAAAATAACCGACAATTTTTGTCTGGTTATTTTAGTGTTGATCCCTTCAATTTTCCGGATTAAAATCTTAATCTCGGAAGGAAATTGGCTGATGAAACTGCCATAGTGTACATGTTGGTCCAGAGTACTTTCTCACCCATCTGAGTCCATCGTCAGTGGAATAATGACAAACAGGTAAAGACCTGGAGTGAGATTTACAATTAATTATGGCGGGAAAATTTAACTATGTTTATTAGGTATTATAAGAATTCTCGTA
>OY744549.1:57010730-57045730 GCA_963556195.1 Sepiola atlantica | reverse complement strand
TTACAACTTCATGCAAAATTTCAGAGAAATTCAATGGATAGTTGCGGAGAAAAATCCGGACAGACGGACGGACGGACGGACGGACGGACGGACGGACGGAAATGCCTCAAAACATAGGTCTCCCGATTTTATAAATCGGGGGACCAATAAAAATAATAAATCCCATAAACTGACTTCCCCTCCCCCCCCCCAAAAAAAAAACACACGCATGTTGTGACACAAGATGATCATGTCAAGGGTCAAAGAGTGTCAATGTTTATGTCAAAGGTCAAGGAGGATGAAAAGACCGAGGAGGGAAAAGACTACACAGACCTCCATTGAAGGACTTTAGGGGAGGCTTTTTGCCACATAAATTCTAGAGAAGACCAATGGTCAGTGCCAGCGAGAAATCAATGGTAAGCGGCTGTTGCAATAATGTATTAATATATATATATTTATATATAAGTTATGAGGTTTAAAAAGACTAAATATACATTCGGATTGTACACATTATCAGTTATTTCGACCATAACTAGGTCTCCTCGGATGTGTTTTCAACCACAATTCAAAACAGGTTTTGAATTGCGGTTGGAAACACATCCGAGGAGACCTAGTTAAGGTCGAAATAACTTATGATGTGTACAATCCGAATGTATATTTAGTCTTTTTAAACCTCATAACTTATTCATGCTCTGTTTGAACGGACATAGAGCTCTCTGATTCGAAATCCTATCGAAAATAATCGAACCTGAAAACTATATTTATATATATATATATTTATGTATATATATAAATATATATATATATATATATATATATATATATATATATATATATATATATATATATATATTTATATATATATATATATATATATATTTTTTATATATATATATATATGTATATATATATATATATATATATATATATATATTTATATATATATATATATATATTTTTTTTATATATATATATATATATGTATATATATATATATATATATATATATATATATTTATATATATATATATATATATATATTTTATATATATATATATATGTATATATATATATATATATATATATATATATATATATATATATATATATATATATATATATATATATATATATATATATATAATCCAGGTAGGGTAAAAATCCACAGGGTAGAAATCCAAAGGGAATCAAACCGGGTTTATAAAAGAGTGCTCAATAAAAATATAGAGCTGTATTGTGAATGCTTTTATTCAAACATGTACAAGGTCTGCTACACTGGCATGTCGATGTTATCGATCTACAGCTCTCAAGAGCTGAGGTCTCATCAGGCAGAAAATTGTTTTTTGATTCAACTGGTTGCTGAATTCCAGGGAGAACCTGGAATTCAGCAACCAGTTGAATCAAAAAACAATTTTCTGCCTGATGAGACCTCAGCTCTTGAGAGCTGTAGATCGATAACATCGACATGCCAGTGTAGCAGACCTTGTCTATATATATATATATATATATATATATATATAATAATGGTAATAATCCAGGTAAAAAATATCCACAGGGTGGTAATCCAGAGAATTTAACCGGGTTTGTAAAAAGTGCTCAATATCAAAATAGAGCTTTATATATGATAATTTTATTTACACAGACATGTACAAAATCTGCGACACTGGCATGTCGATGTTATCGATCAACAGTTACTATAAACTGAGATCTCATCAGGCAGAGTTAGAATCCGATCTTAACCTCAGATCATATTTGGAGAGATGAACTGAGGTTAAGATCGGATTCTAACTCTGCCTGATGAGATCTTAGTTCATAGTAACTGTGTAAATAAAATTATCATATATATATATATATATATATATAAATGTATTTAGAATATATATCATATATATATATATATATATATATATATATATATATATATATATATATATATATATAAATGTATTTAGAATGAAAAGTCCACACTTGGAGCGTTGATAAAATAACAATAATTAGGTAAATAAAAAATGCGTTGTCCAGGTTTTTCAAAATATTCTCCTTATTATTGCCATTTCATCAACGCTTCCAAGTGTGACTTTTCATTCTACCCTATTCACGTAACCGCGTGCTACACACACTGGCAACATTAATCGTCGATAACATTAAGACGAATTTCATCGAAAGTGCGCAATAAATAAATAATTTATTTAAAAAAAACATTAAAAATGCGTTGTCCAGGTTTTTCAAAATATTCTCCTTATATATATATATATATATATATATATATATATATATATATATATATATATATGTGTGTCTGTAGGTAATACATAATTAATATTTTTTTATAAATATTATTAATATATATATGGTAAACAGCTGATGATCCCCGTGTTAATATTAGACGCTTAAGGTCTCCTGTTTTTGTTTAACACTTAGATAATTACCCCCCCCCTTTTTATTTTTTATTTTATTTTTTTTTCATTTATTAATTTTCCAACGAATGTTAAGTCTGCAATATCTTGTCTGGGAATTTAAACTGCATTTTACATTTTTTTTAATGACTCAAAGCTTCTTTAGACTATATATAAATATGAAACTAGAGGATAGTGAAATGGTTTAAGCTCAATATACGAGCAATTATAAAGATAAATGAAGGAAGATGTACGAATGACAAATGTATATATATATATATATATACATATATTCATGTATAAACATATTAAACGACTGCTGCCTTAAAATAGGTTTAATCTCTCGCTGATTTATCGGGTTGTTGATAGCGGCCGTGTGGGCTGGGGCGTCGGAATTTAAATTTGAAACATTACTCGTGTCCGGCGACCGGTATGAATAATCATCTCTACACTGACGATTCCCGAAAAGATGAAACGTATAGATAAAAACAAATATTTATAATTATATATATATATATATATATATATATATATATACATTATAAAATTGAAAATAGAAGCCTTTATCAATGCAAGATTAATTTAATATTATATACTTCAATCTTAATTATTTCGGAATAATATGCCATCATCAGAGTTGACCAGTATTGTGTCATTTTTTTCATCAAAAACAAAATAAACAAACTTTTTCCTTTCGTTATTTCGATAAAATGTCCTTGTTATGGTGTCGTTGGTGGTTATGAATTCAAATTCTGGTTGCAGAACGAAGAAAGAATTGGCATGCTAGAAGTTTAAGAAAATGGGTCGTTCATTTATATATATATATATATATATATATATATATATATATATATATATATAAATAAACTCGGCTGTTTTACTGGTAGAATACGCCATTTCAGCCTCCAGACAATGTCGGGTCATCAGGAGAGAATACGCACCGTTTCAGGGCCTTTCTCTCAACGGTTTTTTTTGTATATATATATATATATATATATATATATATATATATAGGACCGGCGGGACAGTTATAAAAGTGGGGGTGGGGGGGGCTCTCCTAAAAAGTGTGGGGGGACCGGTTAAACACATGCATATATAACTTCATTATTGATGACCGTAAAGTTGGGGGGCCAAGTCAAAAAGTGGGGGGCTTGAGCCCCCCTCCTCTCCCCCGGTGCCGCCGTCCATGTTATACACCTATTTATCTACTTCCCACAAAGTAGAATGTGACACAAGGTCGGAAGGTGGGAATTTTCACTCTAGAGGAAGAGTGAGCTGAATCTCAAAAAATTGCCTGGGCAGTGCGCCTCAGACAGTAAGCAATAAACTTACTCCTCCCCAAAGAGGGGAGGCAAAGCATGAGAGGGGGTTAACCTCTCATAACTGCACAGGACAGTCGGAACAGATACTACACTTTGATCTTAGCCAAAAGACCAAGGAAGCATCCGAAATTCCATGTTATATATATATATATATATATATATATATATATATATATATATATGTGTGTGTGTGTGTGTGTGACTATATATATACATATAGTCACACACACACACATATATATATACCTATCTATATGTGTGTGTGTGTATATATATAGTTACATACACACAGACACTCACACACACACACACACACACACACACACACACACACATATATATATATCTGAATGATCAAATGACGAAAGTATATACGAAACATGATTCAATTTTTGTCCATGTTCATTAACTCAGTGATTCTTGACCCTCGAACTGCATTCTGTTTCGAACTTGAAACCTCTCCGATTTCATTCTTTTTCTTCTCGACTAGTCCCTCCCCCCCTCTACCCCCCTGACCCACAACCACTACTGTGGCTATGCGACCGCATGCTTGTAGCAAATGCCGACCCCCGAGCGTGAGGGTGGAGGGGTGGTGGGGGTGGGGGTGCGATGTAACCAAAGGCAAGCAGCTGAACCGTGGCCACCTTTTCTCTTGTGTCGAGGTGGCCTTTTTTCTTTTTTGTTCCACCGACGAAAACATTCCCACACGGATCATCTGTGATCTGCGGGTAACACGAGCCGAAAGCGAAACCGGAGAGGCGGATTCGCAAGGTGTCGAATTCGGGGCAATTCTGGCGACGATGACGCTGGAATTGGCTTTCTTTGTCTAAGATGAAAGGCGGTCGGCGATGAGGTGCATTTTTAAACACTATCGATTGGGATTGCTAGAATAGTAAGGCAGGGGGGAATCTCTCTCTCTCTCTCTCTCTCTCTCTCTCTCTCTCATATATATAAAGTGAAATGGAACAGGTAATATTTATTTATTATAAATACCACCGTACCGAATTTTATCCTCTGACGAGAAGAGTTTTATCTTTGAAAAACCATGGTTTAAGGATTAGTGTAACTCCTTGCATCTGAACTTTCGATGTAATAAAATTTGTATCAATTTTATGTAATTTTATGCAATTTTTTATCTTCATCTTTTCTTCTTTAAATTGATTGCTCTACTCAACGTATTTAGCTTTACTTTATCACGATAGACCACTTTAACGATACTTCACTAATCGTTAATTCTATTATATATATATATATATATATATGTATATATATATATATTTATATATATATATATATATAATAGAGAATGGTAGTTTGCTTGAAGCATTGCTGGGAATAGTAGTAGTATGTTTTTTAAAAGGCTGAGGGCAATGCAAAGTGCCGGGTAGGTTGTAAGCTGGAAGGAACGAGAATAATAAATTGAAATGTGACTTACTATTTATTTTTTCTTAAAATCTTACATAACAGCAAGTGTGGTGTTAGCTGTTTGTGTGTTGTCCGGATGATTATTAAAAATCATTTATTTAATATTTCGAGAAAAGAAACTTCCCTTTGTCAAAAATAATAAACACCAAAGGAAAACTCCGTCTGTGCAGAGAATATACCAAAATGGATGCCAGAGAATAGCGTAGGGGCAAACCAGTCCCGCAGAGAATAGAAATTAATAAGTGGATGTTTTACCTGGATTATTATATATATATATATATATTATATATATATATATATATATATATATATATATATATATATATATGAGAGAGAGAGAGAGAGAGAGAGAGAGAGAGAGAACTGAATCTACAAACTTAGTTCGATCCTTACTACTTTCCCATACTCACTTTCTTTGTTTCATTTTACTTCAGTCGACGTTCTCAGAAATCAAGGGGCCCCTACCTGGGGCTAACATTTGATCTCTATATGCGATACATGGATATTCAAATATTCTATTAAAGTTCTCCTTTACCTGTCAAACGTTGAGTTAGTAAAGAAGTTAAGAACATTCATTTTTCTTTTCTCCAATTGACCAGTTAATTATGTTATAGTATATATTTCTTATGGTCTCTTGGTCTTACCGGATTCAGGACAAAAATTCATCCAGTCTGGTGGAGTATCCAGCTAAGTGCTGTTACTTGGGGTAACATCACTTGGAAAAGGCGCACCATTCGTCGTATGCGCCAGTGTATAGCCGTGTCGAGGGGATCTTATTTGGGCTTCGAATACTATGTTATTTTGAATGTTTGGTCAGAGTTTACTTAGAAGGTGAAGTATCCTCATGTCAGGTTGTCCTGACAAACCCTTGTACGGAGAGACCGAAGATACTCTAGGATCGTGTCTAGTAGGTAATTGAAACTTATTTAATGTTTCATTTTACTTCAGTCGAAGTTCTCAGAAATCAAGGGGCCCCTTCCTGGGGCTAACACTTGATCTCTATATGAGATATATAGACACCCAAATATTCTATTAAAATTCTCCTTTATTTCTCAAACATTGAGTTAGTAAAAAAGTTAAGAATAATAATAATAAATTTCTTCTCTCCCCAACTGACCAGTCAAGTATGTCATAGTATATCTTTCTTGTGGTCTGTTGGTCTTATCGGATTCCAGGACAAGAATTCATCTAGTCTGGTGGAGTATCCAGCTACGTGGGGTTACTTGAGGTAACATCACTAGAAGATGCACTATTCCTCGTATGAGGGGATCTTATTTGTGCTGCGGATACTATGTAATTTTGAATATTTGGTCAGGGTTTACTTGTAGGGGTAAGTATCCTCATGTCAGGTTGTCCTGACAAACCCTTGTACTCACCCGTGTGTATCCGCGTATGTCTCTTCAGGTCGAACGTGTCGTTGAATCCCTTGCCGCAATATGAACACAGATATTGTTTGATGTTGCTGTGTGATTTGATGTGTCGGTTCAAAAGCCGTTGAGTATGGAATGTTTTTGCACAAATACTACACCGGAATCTTTCATCTGTCGTCTTTTCACCTGCAAAAACGAAAGGGAAGGAAAGATATATATATATATATATATATATATATATATATATATATATATATATATATATGACACGGCAGTTTTTAGTTGATTAACTTAAAGATCCCTCCCCTTCGACCGCCATAGTTAAATATAAGTTTTAAATTTCCACCTCTCTATAAAAGATGTATCAAATTGGTTGCTACCACCACTCTCTCTGGTTGTGTTTGAATTGTCGTAGGGAAATTCAATTTTCTATCAGTCTCAAAAATGTAATTGTCTGAGTGATGCTTGAAAAAACCGCACGGTTGAAATAAATTATTGCATCGACAATTATGTGATTTCGTGTTATTATATTTTATGTTATTCTTGCTCTGTTTACTACATTGAGCTCTCATACCCAGATTTCCTCCTGGAATTATCCCATTATAACACAAATATATATATATATATATATATATATATATATATATATATATATATATATATATATATATTAACAATACCAAAATAATACACCACGATACCAATATCAAAAAATTAAAAATACTCAAAGCCCTCTACATAAAAACTAAACATCCCACAATTAATAATGTCAATTATGAAACTAGTCGCAACATTTTAAAGTGTCTAGCATAATAATTAACATTACCAAATTCTTAGCCATTAGGTAGTTATGCGTTTGAATTGTATGCACTTTCTTTAACGTCATCAATTTCTTAACGGTTTAAACAGTCAAACTTTAAATCATATGTGTAGAACGCCATCACGCTCTCGTGTACATTTCAACTTTACAGACGCTTTTTCAAGTTATAAACTACTTGCCGTTATAATTCAAAAATGAGCACAACAGTAAAGTCATAATTTGTAAAGACACTAAAACTAATACCGCCTGAAGATGATTTGACGATTCAAATCGAAAGTACTTGCAAAAAAGAAAAAAGAATGGAACAAGAAACCCATGGATCATATTTACATCAATTTGACCGAAACATTAGATGGACAATTCGGAAAATCGAAAAAAAAAAAGAAAAGTCGCATCAAACAAAACCACTCCGTGTTAATTAATAATGTTTGCCTAAATGAAAATATGCTGCCTAAATACACACAATATATATATATATATATATATATATATATATATATATATATATATATATATATATATATATATAGTCTAAAGAAGCTTTGAGTTATTTTAAACAAAAAGACAAAAAAAAAAAAAGACAAAAAAAAGAAGGAAAATGCAGTTTAAATTCCCAGAGAAACTAACTAAATCCAAAATAGTGTAGACTTAACATTTGTTGGAAAATTCATAAATAAATAATATATAATAGTAAGTAAATAAAATAAAAAAGGGGATTAAGTATCTAACAGTGAAACAAAAGCAGGAGACCTTAACGTAAGCATCTAATATTAACACGGGGATCTTCAGCTGTTTACCATGTAACTGTCTCGGAGATTTAAAAACAGGATAGTTATATGCATGGCTCTCCAATGGTACAGATAAAACTACCATTTACCCAATAATCAAGTGTCGAAATAATTCAGCTTAAAATGTTACTTATATATACATAAATAAATAAATAATAAAATAATACTAGTAATAATAATAATAATAATAATAATAATAATAATAATAATAATATACTACCCTTAAGACTACCGTGTGATATGGTAATTTGCATATCAAATAAAATTCTTTATAACAATAGTAATACTAGTAATACTAATAATAATAATAATAATAATAATAATAATAATAATAATAATAATAATAAAATACTATCTAAACACTACACCTACGAACCATTCTACGATATGGTAGCTAGAAATAAAATTATATAGGAATTAAGGTTGCATTTAAAAAAAAAAAAAAAAAAAAAAGCTTTAGTACCTTTGGTAATATATATATATATATATATATATATATATATATATATATATATATATATATATATAAACTTGTGTGGCATCGTCTTTGAGAGTGGTGGTGATAGTCGTGGATAAACAAATACTATTCAAAGTAAAGAAGCCCTGGAGTAATAACTTAAAACTTGATAGTTTGGAGCTATTTTTTATCGCGTATTTTATCAAATATTTCCATAGACAGATTTGTTTTTAATGAAAATCGCTCCAGACAGTTCACGAAGCCACTTGATGTAAGGAGCTGAAAAAAAAAAATACTACTTCAAGGTCAAAACCTAGCCAACAATAAGTGTCAGATTCCGAACTCGAAAGCAGCAATTCTTTCCCCTTTTATAAGAAACATCGTTCATGGAATGTGAGGTCTAAAGGACAAAAATAAGGGAAGCGAGAGTTACGAGTCTGCCTAAAGTAAACCCGTTAGTCACTTTCTACTCACTCCAATGAATATAAAAATAGTACTGCATAATCTAAATATGAAAGCAAAACATAAATAGTGATATTAATTGGGAAATCTTAAAATAAACACATCCTTAACCCTAACCCTAACCCTAACCCTAACCCTAACCCTTAACCCTAACCCTTAACCCTTAACCCTAACCTCTAACCCTAAACCCTAAACCTAAACTCTAATCCTAAACCCTAACCCTAAACCCTAACCCTAACCCTAACCTCTAACCCTAAACCCTAAACCCTAAACCCTAACCCTAACCCTAACCCTAACCCTAACCCTTAACCCTAACCCTAACCTCTAACCCTAAACCCTAAACCTAAACTCTAATCCTAAACCCTAACCCTAACCCTAACCCTAACCTCTAACCCTAACCTCTAACCCTAAACCCTAAACCTAAACTCTAATCCTAAACCCTAACCCTAAACCCTAACCCTAACCCTAACCCTAACCCTAACCTCTAACCCTAAACCCTAAACCCTAACCCTAACCCTAACCCTTAACCATAACCCTAACCCTAACCTCTAACCCTAAACCCTAAACCTAAACTCTAATCCTAAACCGTAACCCTAACCTCTAACCCTAACCCTAACCTCTAACCCTAACCCTAACCTCTAACCCTAAACCCTAACCCTAACCTCTAACCCTAACCCTAACCTCTAACCCTAAACCCTAAACCCTAAACCCTAAACCTAAACTCTAACCCTAAACCCTAACCTCTAACCCTAAACCCTAAACCCTAAACCCTAAACCTAAACTCTAACCCTAAACCCTAACCCTAACCATAACCCTAAACCCCAACCCTAAACCGTAACCCTAAACCCTATCCCTAAACCCTAAACCCTAAACCTAAACTCTAATCCTAAACCCTAACCCTAAACCCTAACCCTAACCCTAACCCTAACCTCTAACCCTAACCTCTAACCCTAAACCCTAAACCCTAAACCTAAACTCTAACCCTAAACCCTAACCCTAAACCCTAACCATAACCCTAAACCCAAACCCTAAACCGTAACCCTAAACCCTATCCCTAAACCCTAACCCTAAACCCTAGTAACTGCAAATTATGTTTAGATTCCCTACGGCTTTAAGGGGGGGGGGCACAAAATATAATTTCGGATTCCATTATAAGTAGTTATAAAAGTCTGTTGAATATAAATAATAATATGCATGACAATTATATTCGAAATAATTAATAATAGTATAAAAATGATATGTAATATAGATAAACATTGCTGCCTTTTGTTAAGATGTATAATTTAGCCGAAACATTCTTTAGTTTAGCCCAAATTTTGTATAATTTAGCCCAAACTTTTCATAGCTTAGCCAAACTTTGTATAGTTTAGCCGAAATTTTGTATAGTTGAGCCCAAATTTTGTATAGTTTAGCCCAAACTTTGAATAGTTTAGCCCAAACTTTGAATAGCTTAGCCTAAACTTTGTATAGCTAAGCCAAAACTTTGTATAGTATAGCCCAAACTTTGTATAGCTTAGCCCAAATTTTGTATTGTTTAGCCGAAATTTTGTATAGTTTAGCCGAAACTTTGTATAGTTGAGCCCAAACTTTGTATAGCTTAACCCAAACTTTGTATAGTTTAGCCACAACTTTGTATAGTTTATCCCAAACTTCGTATAGCTTAGCCCAAACTTTGTATAGTTTAGTCCAAACTTTGTATAGTTTAGCCCAAACTTTGTATAGTTTAGCCCAAACTTCGTATAGCTTAGCCCAAACTTTGTATAGTTTAGGCCAAACTTCGTATAGCTTAGCTCAAACTTTGTATAGTTTAGCCCAAACTTCGTATAGCTTAGCTCAAACTTTGTATAGTTTAGTCCAAACTTTGTATAGTTTAGCCCAAACTTCGTATAGCTTAGCCCAAACTTTGTATAGTTTAGGCCAAACTTCGTATAGCTTAGCCCAAACTTTGTATAGTTTAGTCCAAACTTTGTATAGCTTAGCCCAAACTTTGTATAGTTTAGCCCAAACTTCGTATAGCTTAGCCCAAACTTTGTATAGTTTAGGCCAAACTTCGTATAGCTTAGCCCAAACTTTGTATAGTTTAGTCCAAACTTTGTATAGCTTAGCCCAAACTTTGTATAGTTTAGCCCAAACTTCGTATAGCTTAGCCCAAACTTTGTATAGTTTAGGCCAAACTTCGTATAGCTTAGCCCAAACTTTGTATAGTTTAGTCCAAACTTTGTATAGCTTAGCTCAAACTTTGTATAGTTTAGCCCAAACTTCGTATAGCTTAGCCCAAACTTTGTATAGTTTAGGCCAAACTTCGTATAGC
This sequence comes from Sepiola atlantica, assembly GCA_963556195.1. NCBI lineage: Eukaryota > Metazoa > Mollusca > Cephalopoda > Sepiida > Sepiolidae > Sepiola > Sepiola atlantica. The sequence goes on along the minus strand of OY744549.1, from coordinate 57,034,400 downwards.
TTAGCCCAAACTTTGTATAGTTTAGTCCAAACTTTGTATAGCTTAGCCCAAACTTTGTATAGTTTAGCCCAAACTTCGTATAGCTTAGCCCAAACTTTGTATAGTTTAGGCCAAACTTCGTATAGCTTAGCCCAAACTTTGTATAGTTTAGTCCAAACTTTGTATAGCTTAGCCCAAACTTTGTATAGTTTAGCCCAAACTTCGTATAGCTTAGCCCAAACTTTGTATAGTTTAGGCCAAACTTCGTATAGCTTAGCCCAAACTTTGTATAGTTTAGTCCAAACTTTGTATAGCTTAGCCCAAACTTTGTATAGCTTAGTCCAAACTTTGTCTAGCTTAACCCAAACTTTGTATAGCTTAGCCCAAACTTTGTATAGCTTTACCCAAACTTTTTATAGCTAAGCCCAAACTTTGTATAGTTTAGCCCAAACTTTGTATAGCTTAGCCCGAACTTTGTATAGTTTAGCCCAAACTTTGTATAGCTTAGCGCAAACTTTGTATAGCTTTACCCAAACTTTTTATAGCTAAGCCCAAACTTTATATATTTTAGCCCAAACTTTGTATAGCTTAGCCCAAACTTTGTATAGTTTAGCCCAAACTTTGTATAGCTTAGCCCACACTTTGTATAGTTTAGCCCAAACTTTGTATAGTTTAGGCCAAATTTTGTATAGTTTAGCTTAAGCTTTGTATATCTTAGCCTAAGTTTTGTTAAACTTATCTCCAACATTGTATATCTTTGTCCAAACATTGTATATATTGGTCCATACTGTGTATAGCTTAGCTCAAACTTTATATATCTTAACCTAAACTTTGTCTAGTTTAAACCAAACTTTGTATAGTTTAGCCCAAACGTTGTATAATTAAGTTCAAACTTTGTATATGTTAGCCCAAATCTTGCATAATATAGCCTAAACTTTGTTAAACTTAGCTCAAACTTTGTATATTTTAGTTCAAACTCTGTATAGCCTTTTCAAACTTTGTATAGCTTAGCCCAAACTTTGTATAGCTTAGTCCAAACTTTGTATAGCTTAACCCAAACTTTGTATAGCTTAGCTTAAATTTTGTATAGCTTTGTTCATAGTTTGGATAGCTTAGCCCAAACCTTTTTCTAAAGTACGTACTGAATTTTGCTGTCGAATTAAGTTCGAGTTGGGCCGTTGATAAAAGTGGGTTTCGGAATCCGTTTCCTCCATTTACGAGTTCAACTTCAAAGTATCGAGTTTCCTAAAATAGAATAGAAAAAAGAACATGAAGAAAATTTGAATAGAGATGAGTGGAAAAAGCGGATACAATTAAAATTACTCATGTGGTGAGATTTTAATATTTCGTATTACATACTTCATAAAAATAAATGGAGATATTTTTGGTCCTTTTTACCAATGAATCACAACATATCAAGGCTAAAAGCCACTCGAAATTAATAAGGCGAATAAGTGGGATGAATGGATTGTCAATTGAATGATTAATAATATTATATAAGGATTGAAAATTGAAAAGAATTGAAGAAATTTTTTAGGATTTGAGTCCAAGATATTGTAGAGATTTCAAGTAGAATCCGAAAAGTTATGCTCTCTAGAGATTGAATTTTTAAATTTCTCTTTTATATATATATATATATATATATATATATATATATATATATATATATATATATATATATATATTGTGTGTATATTAAGGCAACATTTTCTACTTTCATGCATACATTGTTAAAAATAACAGAATTCGTCTGTTTAATTATACCTTTTTTATTTTTTCAATTTTTCTGATGGTCTTTTTTGTGTTAAAATCAAAACAATAAACTATCGATCTACAATAATTCATCTACAGCATTTCATCTACAATAATTCATCTACGGCAGTTTGGCTATACAAATTCATCTACGGCATTCCATGTACAATAATTTTTGTACAGCAATTCATCTACAATAATTTATCTACAGCAATCCATCTACAATAATTCATCTACATCAGTTTATCTACAATAATTCATCTACAGCAGTTCAGCTACAATAAGTTATCTACAGCAGTTCAGCTACAATAATTCATCTACAGCCATCGATCTACAATAATTCCTCTACAGCATTTCATTTACAATAATTCATCTACAGCGGTGCATTTACAATTATTTCTCAACCACAGTTCAGCTACAATATTTCATTTACAGCAATCGATCTACTATAATTTATCTACAGTAATCGATCTACAATAATTTATCTACATCAGTTTATCTACAATAATTCATCTACAGCAATCCATCTACAATAATTAATCTACATCAGTTTATCTACAATAATTCATCTACAACAATCCATCTACAATAATTAATCTACATCAGTTTATCTACAATAATTCATCTACAGCAATCCATCTACAATAATTAATCTACAGCAGTTCATCTACAATAATTCATCTACAGCAATCCATCTACAATAATTAATCTACATCAGTTTATCTACAATAATTCATCTACAGCAATCTATCTACAATAATTCATCTACAGCAATCCATCTACAATAATTAATCTACATCAGTTTATCTACAATAATTCATCTACAGCAATCCATCTACAATAATTAATCTACATCAGTTTATCTACAATAATTCATCTACAGCAATCCATCTACAATAATTTATCTACATCAGTTTATCTACAATAATTCATTTACAGCAATCCATCTACAATAATTAATCTACATCAGTTTATCTACAATAATTCATCTACAGCAATCCATCTACAATAATTAATCTATATCAGTTTATCTACAATAATTCATCTACAGCAATCCATCTACAATAATTAATCTACAGCAGTTCAGCTACAATAATTAATCTACAACAATCCATCTACAATAATTAATCTACAGCAGTTTATCTACAATAATTCATCTACAGCAATCCATCTACAATAATTAATCTACAGCAGTTCAGCTACAATAATTAATCTACAACAATCCATCTACAATAATTAATCTACATCAGTTTACCTACAATAATTCATCTACAGCAATCCATCTACAATAATTCATCTACAGCAATCCATCTACAATAATTAATCTACATCAGTTTATCTACAATAATTCATCTACAGCAATCCATCTACAATAATTAATCTACATCAGTTTATCTACAATAATTCATCTACAGCAATCCATCTACAATAATTAATCTACATCAGTTTATCTACAATAATTCATCTACAGCAATCCATCTACAATAATTAATCTACATCAGTTTATCTACAATAATTCATCCACAGCAATCCATCTACAATAATTAATCTACATCAGTTTATCTACAATAATTCATCTACAGCAATCCATCTACAATAATTAATCTACATCAGTTTATCTACAATAATTCATCTACAGCAATCCATCTACAATAATTAATCTACAGCAGTTCAGCTACAATAATTCATCTACAGCAGTTCATCTACAATAATTCATCTACAGCAATCCATCTACAATAATTAATCTACATCAGTTTATCTACAATAATTCATCTACAGCAATCCATCTACAATAATTCATCTACAGCAGTTCATCTACAATAATTCATCTACAGCAGTTCATCTACAATAATTCATCTACAGATACAGTTCGTCTATGAGCTTTCATAAGAATTCAAAAAGAAAGTCATGGGAAACGAATGGGTCAAATAAAAACCAAAATTTGTTTTTTAATTGACGAACAACTTCACAAATAAACAGTTTATTCAGACGCTTTGTTCAAAGGCATTTAACGGTCGTGAAAAATCGAACTTTGTGTCTATCGAAAACGACAATGTTTAATTTAATTTGTTGATCAGCTGAATTGTCGCTGATATTCTCGTAAATAATTAATACAAAAAATATAGCGAGGTGGTATTTATACCTTAAATGCTTGAAGGAAATACATATCGTCTGTGTTCGGAGTGTCGATAGATGCTGGTTCAGTCTGTTTTGGATAGGAGTAGTTCTGCGCATGTGCTAACGGCGCCATATTTTGCAAAGGCGCGAAAAGTTCCGGGAGACGTTCGTGGCTAACGGTCGGCGTATTCTCACTGAGAATGTTTCCAATACATTTAACCGGAGATTCTGCAATGAAAAAGAAATGAATAAAGAATGAATACTTTTTCTAAAAAATTCAAAGAGAGAGAGAGAGAGAGAGAGAGAGAGAGAGAGAGAGAGAGAGAGAGAGAGAGAGAGAGAGGGAGGAAATTATTGACAGTGGTTGTAGCTAGACGAGTTTTTGTTGTGAATGTTTTACAGGGGGAGGGGACAATAGATTGAAGCTCAGTCGAGCACATGTCATGAAAATAACGATAGAGTAGAGAAAGACTAGCAACGCCTGTTTGACATCGTAAAATCTACTGCCTTAGTAATGTGTACTCTGCCTATTCCTTTATTTGTCAACCAATCACATGTTTCTATTTGCGTACAAACAGACCCCCCCACACACAAAAAACAAAAAAACGCCATAATTTTTTTAATAGTATATAGATTGAATTATCGGCATGTTTAAAACGAAACCGGGTTGCACAAATGTGCATCTCTGAAGAAAAGAAACGACAGTATCCATTTCCTTTTCAGTGGGTAAGGATTAGGGTTAGGGTTAATGGTATTTTCCAAAGAATTGTGCCCAAGTTTGGTACGCACGTAATACCAACTGTTTGGTATTACAAACTGTTTGGTATTATTAACTGTTTGGTATTATTAACTGTTTAGTATTACTAACTGTTTGGTATTACTAACTGTTTAGTATTACTAACTGTTTGGTATTATTAACTGTTTAGTATTATTAACTGTTTGGTATTATTAACTGTTTGGTATTATTAACTGTTTGGTATTATTAACTGTTTGGTATTACTAACTGTTTGCTATTACTAACTGTTTAGTATTACTAAATGTTTGGTATTATTAACTGTTTGGTATTATTAACTGTTTAGTATTACTAAATGTTTGGTATTATTAACTGTTTGGTATTACTAACTGTTTGGTATTACTAACTGTTTAGTATTACTAACTGTTTGCTATTACTAACTGTTTGGTATTATTAACTGTTTAATATTACTAACTGTTTGGTATTACTAACTGTTTAGTATTACTAACTGTTTGGTATTATTAACTGTTTGGTATTACTAAATGTTTGGTATTATTAACTGTTTGGTATTATTAACTGTTGTGTATTACTAACTGTTTAGTATTATTAACTGTTTGCTATTACTAACTGTTTGGTATTAATAACTGTTTAATATTACTAACTGTTTGGTATTACTAACTGTTTAGTATTACTAACTGTTTGGTATTATTAACTGTTTGCTATTACTAACTGTTTAGTATTACTAACTGTTTGGTATTATTAACTGTTTGCTATTACTAACTGTTTAGTATTACTAACTGTTTGGTATTACTAACTGTTTGGTATTATTAACTGTTTAGTATTACTAACTGTTTGGTATTATTAACTGTTTGGTATTATTAACTGTTTAGTATTACTAACTGTTTGGTATTATTAACTGTTTGGTATTACTAACTGTTTGGTATTATTAACTGTTTGGTATTACTAACTGTTTGGTATTATTAACTGTTTAATATTATTAACTGTTTAGTATTACTAACTGTTTGGTATTACTAACTGTTTGGTATTATTAACTGTTTAATATTATTAACTGTTTAGTATTACTAACTGTTTGGTATTATTAACTGTTTGGTATTATTAACTGTTTGGTATTACAAACTGTTTGGTATTACAAACTGTTTAGTATTACTAACTGTTTGGTATTACTAACTGTTTGGTATTACTAACTGTTTGGTATTACTAACTGTTTAGTATTACTAACTGTTTGGTATTACTAACTGTTTGGTATTACTAACTGTTTGGTATTACTAACTGTTTAGTATTACTAACTGTTTGCTATTACTAACTGTTTGCTATTACTAACTGTTTGGTATTACAAACTGTTTGGTATTATTAACTGTTTGGTATTACTAACTGTTTGGTATTACTAACTGTTTGGTATTACTAACTGTTTGGTATTACTAACATTTGCTATTATTAACTGTTTAGTATTACTAACTGTATAAACCGCCCGTTGTGACTAATCTCCCTAACAATCTAAAAGAAACAGGGTTCAAATTTCGATTGTCCTATTCAAGCGATGCACGATTCTAATATCAGATTTTAGAAATCGGATATTAGGAGGATTACTTAATCCCGTCCCAAAAGGATATCAACATGCGCCTTCCTGCTTGCACATTTCACAGAGGGGTCAGCAGAGGGGTCAGCAGAGGGGTCAGCAGAGGGGTCAGTAGAGGGGTCAGCAGTGCTGAAAGAGGCTACCTGCATATTATAATATATATCGCGAGAATCGTTAAACTGGGAGACCAAACAGGATCTTAGTCAGATGGGCGATTGAGAGGTTAGAAATTACAATCGACAGTCGGGATGGAAACTCCGAAGAGCCAAGGCATATTTTAAGATATATAAAGATGCGTAATAATTAAAAAATACCTATTTTGCATTCGTTCAAATTAGATAAGAAATAACTATTTTGCATTTGTTCAAATTAGGTAAAAAATACCTATTTTGCATTTGTTCAAATTAGGTAAGAAATACCTATTTTGCATTTGTTCAAATTATGGTAAAAAATACCTATTTTGCATTGGTTCAAATTAGGTAAAAATACCTATTTTGCATTTGTTCAAATTAGGTAAGAAATATCTATTTTGCATTTGTTAAAATTAGGTAAAAATACCTATTTTGCATTAGTTCAAATTAGGTAAAAAATACCTATTTTGCATTTGTTCAAATTAGGTAAGAAATACCTATTTTGCATTTGTTCAAATTAGGTAAAAAATACCTATTTGGCATTTGTTCAAATTAAATGAGAAATTACTATTTTGCATTTGTTCAAATTAGGTAAAAAATACCTATTTTGCATTCGTTCAAATTAGGTAAGAAATACCTATTTTGCATTTGTTCAAATTAGGTAAAAAATACCTATTTTGCATTTGTTCAAATTAGGTAAAAAATACCTATTTTGCATTTGTTCAAATTAGGTAAAAATACCTATTTTGCATTTGTTCAAATTAGGTAAGAAATATCTATTTTGCATTTGTTCAAATTAGGTAAAAAATACCTATTTTGCATTCGTTCAAATTAGGTAAAAAATACCTATTTTGCATTTGTTCAAATTAGGTAAAAAATACCTATTTTGCATTTGTTTAAATTAGGTAAAAATACCTATTTTGCATTTGTTCAAATTAGGTAAGAAATATCTATTTTGCATTTGTTCAAATTAGGTAAAAAATACCTATTTTGCATTTGTTTAAATTAAGTAACAAATAACTATTTTGCATTTGTTCAAATTAGGTAAGAAATACCTATTTTGCATTTGTTCAAATTAGGTAAGAAATTACTATTTTGCATTTGTTCAAATTAAGTAACAAATAACTATTTTGCATTTGTTCAAATTAGGTAAGAATACCGATTTTGCATTTGTTCAAATTAGGTAAAAATACCTATTTTGCATTCGTTCAAATTAGGTAAGAAATACATATTTTGCATTTGTTCAAATTAGGTAAGAAATACCTATTTTGCATTTGTTCAAATTAGGTAAAAAATACCTATTTTTCATTTGTTCAAATTAGGCAAAAAATACCTATTTGGCATTTGTTCAAATTAAGTAACAAATGACTATTTTGCATTTGTTCAAATTAGGTAAGAAATACCGATTTTGCATTTGTTCAAATTAGGTAAGAAATCTCCCAAAACAGCTGCCAATATAAACAGCATATGAATTGTTCAAAAATGATCATAACCTCAGACGGGCGATTGAGAGGTTAGAAATTACAATCGACAGTCGGGATAGAAACTCCGAAGAGCCAAGGCATATTTTAAGATGGTATAATGATACGTAATAATTAAGATATGCACTTATCACATAAGCGTCTCTCTGTCTCTCTGTCTCTCTGTGTTTTCTTTCTGTTTGATTTTCAGCACTAAACGATCGACGCGTTGGAGTGTACAAAACCTTCATCTTTATTGGGATGTGCATAAGATGGCTTGCTTGCACGTATGACATTGTCCACGGTCTAGCAAGATCACTACAGCACGCATGGACGTTGGAACGTCGGCCGGAGAAAACAAGTTGTTAACTTTATCAGTAAAAAAAATGACTTAGGAGGTTAATATAAAATTAAAAAAAAAACGATTTATTTAAATTTATTTCGGAATTTAAAAAAATAAAATAAAAAAATACTCGAAGCTATCTACATGAAAACACAACAACCTAAAATTAACAACATCATATATAAAACCAGTGTTAACATTCTAAAATGCTTAAGGTAATGCGATTTTGGTCGATTATGCCATCCAGCGCCACTGAATTTAAATTGTCAACGACTTTCCTGGAACAACGCGGAAAAATGTTGTCTTTGCGTTTCTCCGCCATTTTTTCAAAAATTCTCTTCTTTTTACAGCTTTTTTGTTCATTTGCTTTCGAAACAAACAGATATAAAATGAGATTTAAATAAAAGCGTGTTGAAAAAAATATTTTTAAAACATTTCTTTTAATATTGGATTTCTCGTGCGGCAAGCAGAGACGTGTCGGGCGCGGAACCGAACATGAATGGAACGAAAGTGGCAACGTTGCCCTTGTGCCATTCCTTTGTGTGTTCTGGGCCAAACCTTCCCCGACTTCATATGCAAGCGCTGAGCCTGGCTGTCCTCGTTGTCGAGAGTATAAACACCTGCAATACTGCAGATCAGCGAATAGCTGACAGCAACGAGGAAAACTTCATGCAGACCAGATCCTGAGGCACAATCCCCGTGAGCACTATGCACATCATCATCATCATCATCATCATCATCATCATCATCATCATCATCATCATCATCATCATCAACAACAGACAATCCTGAGGCACGATCTTCGTGAGCACTATGCACAAGATCATCATCATCATCATCATCATCATCATCATCATCATCATCATCATCATCATCATCATCATCATCATCATCATCAACAACAGACAATCCTGAGGCACGATCTTCGTGAGCACTATGCACAAGCTCATCATTATCATCATCATCATCATCATCATCAGCAGCAGCAGCAGCAGCAACAACAGACAATCCTGAGGCACGATTATTGTTGATAAAACATTAGAGGATTGACATCCTCTAATGTTTTATCAACGAACCGCGTAAGCAGAAAAAAACAGAAACTCCGAATTTCACTTGAACACAAAAGCTCAAAACTGGGGCCATAAAAACCGGCTCCCATGAACAGCCTCACAAAAAAAGCCAAAAATGTTTGTCACGTGGTTTGCTTCCAACTACGTCGGCCAGACCACTGGTCATAAAATATAAAAGCAGACCGTCGCAACAAAAGCTCTTTCTTTCTACGCATGTCCAACAAGCAGTCCACAGCGACGCTTCGTTCCAACTACTCTAACCCATCCCCCCCCCACCGCCGTCTTCCGGTCGGGGAGGCTGCTTGACTTTTTCAACTCACTCGCGCACACACATGCATACAATCACTGTCACACACACACACATACACATGCATATTGTCCCGCGCAACGCACATACGGACACAGAGCGACGCACACCCATTATCCATCACACGCAACTCACACACGCATACCCACACTGTTGACAAAGGCGCACACACATGCCTACACAACATATCAATTCTCACTCACGCACACACGTATACACAGTCATACACTTGGACACCCCCGACTTATCTCAACTCTCGTGCACGCACACACATTCGTACAACTACGCACACACATACACACTCATAAATTAAAGGCACAGACATTGTGTCACTTTCCTTAACAGGACAATTTCAAATGAACAATAAATTCACGTATATTGTACATATATAAATCTATTGTGTTACTCTTGAACTACGTTTTATTCTTCCTTCAACTATGCATGATTTATCTGTCATTCAACTTTCATACATGTTTTTCCATGTTTATCCGTTTTCTCTGTGACGTGCTTTGTGCTACGTCCGCCAAACCACGGTGAAACAATAGAAAAGCAGACCGTGCAACAAAATCTCTTTCTTTTCTCTACCCTGTGCCATGCGCGTCGGCTGACTACTAAACACACACACAAAGGCTTACACTCCTTTCATTCTTCAACGTATACAACCACACACTGCTGACAAAAACACAAACACATACAAATGCCTAAACGAATTATCAACTCTCATGCATACACATTCGTACAACCACGAACAAAAGGGGACACGCACATTCACACACTGCAACATACTAACGCCAAGCCTCACATGGCTACACACACACATACAAACATGGTCGCACACGTGCTTACTACTATTCTCGGAACTGACTTCCAACGAACATTTCAAACTAACATTTTACCACCATGTAGCATTTTGTACATATATAAATCTATTGTGTTACTTTTGAACTACGTTTTATTCTTCCTTCAACTATATGCATGCTTTATCCTTCATTCAACTTTCATACATGTTTTATCTGTTTCCTCTGGGTTTTAAATCTCTTTACCAATTTAATGTTCCCTACAACATAATACAGATTTTCACGTTTCCAAGTTAAGCGTCTTCTTTCCAATATGCCTATATATATATATATATATATATATATATATATATATATATATATATATATATATATATATATATATATATTGTTAATGATTTTATTATTCCATTTTTTATTATGTTTCGTTAACACTTAAAATAAGTGTCAATTCTTCAGGCATATTTGGAATCTTCTGCTTAAATGTCTAAATTCGACGACAACCGGAAATTGTGGATGCATTAACGGAAGGTGGGATTAAGGCGAGGTTCGCATATAGCAAAGAAGGGAAGGGAGGAGGGGGGAGGTTCAAACAGATAATATTTTAAGAAATTGGGGGGGGGGGGTGGTATCCGGTGTCTGGGTTATCGTTATCTTAATCTTAACTGGAGCGGAGAGTGGGTGGGTTTGAATTTTATTATAAAGAATATATTCAATTTTCATTGAGCACTCTCATGAACCCGGCTGCCCAGGCAATTTTTGATGGTCAGAGTGCTCACCTTCTTGGGCGCTGGCTTTTCAACCCCCACTTTCCGACCCGACCTTGGGTCACATCTTACTTGTGGGAGTAGGATAAAACTGGCCTTGTGCCTAACTCCTGGAGAGGAGTAAATAATACTCTCATGAACCCGGTTTCAACTTCCTTCGGATTTATACCCCTTGGATATTTGTAACAAGTTAATTATATATATATATATATATATATATATATATATATATATTTTTTTTTTGAATGTGAGATGATATATATAATTATTTCAACAATCAGACAACGCCGCAGCCCACAACCTATGAAAGAAACAAACCGGAAGTCCTAGACTCGAGTTTCGCCCTCCTTCTGTGTAAATTAATAGACATTCTTGTATGTGGCGAGGTAGCTCAGTGGCAGAGTACTCGCTTACCATGCAAGTGACTCGGGTTTCGAATCCTGAGTTCGGATGTGTTCTACTGATGAGCCCAAAGGAGGGCGAAACTCGAGTCTAGGACTTCCGGTTTGTTTCTTTCATAGGTTGTGGGCTGCGGCGTTGTCTGATTGTGGAAATAATTATATATATATATATATATATATATATATATATATATATATATATATATATATAACAAATTTCATGAATGTTTTTTCCATGTTTTATCTGTTTTTACTCTTTTAAACATTTCTTCAACAATCTAAATGTGCATCTTAGCCTATTCTCTAAGACACAAAATAGGGTGCTTGTACAGATTAGCGTACATATGAAAAAACGCTGAAAATCGCAGTTCCAATTAAATTAGCCGGAAAAGTTTTTAGAATACTTATGTATTAAGCAAAAATAGGTTTGTACACCAAAAATTAGCAAAAACTATCGAGTAGAATTCTAATAAAATATAAAAATCCGTTATATCGTTTAATCGGGTTCGGCCATTGATTCGAGCGAAAACCACGAACTTCAAGGGGAGGTAACACAGTCTGACATATTAACAAGTAAATGTTGGTCCGAAACAATCGTTTTGAATAATCAATACGACCTGTAAGATTGCAAATGAAAATAATGCTTTCTCCGGCTGTCATTAAAACACGAGAAATATGACCTTTTACATTGGAACGGAAACATCACAATTCAACTTGAGTTATTCAGAATCAAAACAGATGAAAAATACATATGAACGAAAGAGATATGGGAAACAAAGGTCGAAAAAAAAATGTAGATATGATAGAAAGAAAGAAAATGATAGATTAAAAAACTTATAGATTGATAGATACAGACAGGGCTTTACGCGCTCCACTACTTTTGGAGCTGCTCTCGCTCCTTCTCAAACGCCCAAAATTGGAGCTGGCTCCTCTCGCGCTCCCCATTTTCAAAAAGGAACCGCCCCTGCTCCAACTCCTATAAAAAAGGAGCGGCTCTTTTTCAGCGCTCCATAATTAAAATGTACCTTCTTTCATAAACGTTCTATTCTGCCAATGAGTGGTCAAAGGATAGGGCTGGGCGTCAAAGGATCTCGTCAATATGTGTTGGGATGTAACTTTAAGTGTAAGACCGTAAGATAATATTTGACAAAATCTCGCTAATATTTTGAGAGTTATAGGAGAACATGTCGGACGAAGTATAGGATTATACGTAAATTTTCGTTTCCTGGGGTATAAAATAGAAATAGAAAAATCCCTGAAGTATTTTAAAACAATTTTAATTTTCATTACATTAACAACCTATTTTTTCAGGAAAGGAAAATTTGACCTGATATTTTTTCTATTTAGGGAATTTAGATTTGTTTTAAGTAAATAAAGTTTTACTTTTAAACATTATTAGTGATTATTTTCTTTTTAAAGAAAACATTTCTCTTGAAGGGGAGAGACAGCCAGGGCAACATTACTCGTCGTGTTGTTGTTTAATATTTGTTTGTTTTACGAACGTAACTATATTGTATAATGTATATTATTATTTATAACAGAGAAACGCGCAAATACTTTCAAACAAATCGATTTATCCATGTTTTTCTATAGTACAATTTGGGGCGAAAAAAACCCCAATGAAGTTTATTTTTTAAAGATTGAATAAAAAAAAATATTTTTCATATGGGGCAACCCCCAAAATATCAATAAATTGTCAATAAACAATTCAGAGATCCATTTAATGTCTTAAAATTTCATACAAAATATCTGGCCTAGACCTTGGGAGTTGAAACAATATCGGGTCAAATTTAAGATATTTTCTTTAATTTAATTAAGTTTAAACATTAGTTTAATTGTAGAATAGGGGCCGCTGTTTTCTTTCGCTCATTTCGCTTGGTAGGATGAAATATTTAAAAGAAAAAGAAATCAAATAATTTTGGAGCGAGGAGCGCGGAGCGATAAAACCACCGCTCTTTAGTCCCAAATGGAGTTGCTCCCGCTCCACTCCCGCTGAATATAAAATGAGCCCTCCTCTCCTTCGCTCCAGCAAAAAGGAGCGTGCTCCTGGAGCGCGCTCTGTTTTGGAGGGCTCCGTAACGCCCTGGATACAGATATATTGAAAACTGAGAAAGGTGCTTGTACAGAGAAGCGTGCATATGAAAAAAAAAACGATGAAAATCGCAGTTCCAATTAAATTGACCGGAAAACTCTTTGAAATACTTATGCATCAAGCAAAAATGCTTCATCCTTTATCAATGCATGTTTTCACTTTTTAAAAATCTTTTCTTTTTTTTTTACTGTTTTAAACATCTCTTTAACAAATTAAATGGTCCCTACTGTTGGAATATATTAAAGCCCCCCCCCCCCTCCATCACGGATTGGCTGTCAGGCATTGCAACCCCTTTTCTCTTAGGTGTCACGTGAGCCAGCCCTTATAAAACCTTTGCACACGGCTTCCTGCCCCTTTTTTTCGACGACTCCGCTCAAGTCAGCAACACATCGGCTGGCATCCTCAGTGACAACAGCCCACGACGGCAGTCACAGAGAATGACCTCCCGCAGTTACCCGACCTCTATACAGATAAGTTCTCGCGAACCACGTTTTCGCAAACCCCTTCTCAAATTCACCAATGCCTAACTGAACTTCGAAAACTCTGTTGTAAATATTCTATGACTGCACCTTTCTCTTTCTTAGTAAAATTGTTGTGAATCTACATTCTGGTGTTTTGTGTTCTTTCTCTCAGGTTTCGTCCTATATCTCTCTTTTGATGATTTATCTGCACATTGTTACCCCATTCTCACGTGCGAGAATTGAACTTTATTTACAGGATTATTTTAATCCCAACACTACACCTGTGTGTGCGGTTCTGGGCCAAATCTTCCTCGACTTTGCATGCAACCATGAGGCACGATCTTCGTGAGTTCTAGGTAGAAGTTCAACTCATTTAACAAACAAACAAACAAACAAACAAACAAAACAAAAACAAACAAAAACAAAAACAAACAAACAAACAAACAAACAAACAAAACAAAAACAAACAAAAACAAAAACAAACAAACAAACAAACAAACAAACAAACAAACAAACAAACAAACAAACAAACAAACAAACAAACAAACAAACAAAAACAAAAACAAACAAACAAACACCCTTCCCCATCTTCCTTTCTTATAGCGTATTGTTCTTTTAACCCACAAAGCAGACCTATTTCTATTATTCCAACGTTAGAAGATAATTGTAGGAAGTAAAATAATTTCGGCTACGTCACCACCGTGACGGGTTGTTCTTTTTCCACTGTTTTTTTTGTTTGTTTTTTTAATTGAATACTTTGTGTTTTATCAATTCATCAGCGAGGCCGTGTTTGTACACAATACAGGGCGGTGTAGGCGTACATTCAGATTATCTGCCGATAATATCGGCTAGTTGACTATATCGCCGATAGGTGGCGACACTTTGATCTGGCATTCTTTACACGCGATTTTTGCTCCGTCATCGGCGTCTTTGCCGAATTTGATTTGCTTTCCCTTTTCTTTCTTAACATTTTTCTTTCTTTCTTTTTCCGCTTTCATTATAGTTCTTCTCTCTTTCTTTCTCTTTTTCTATCTTTTTTTTTAATAGTTCTCCAGTCATGTTCTTTTTTTCTTTCACTTTTCCTTTTTATTTCGTTCTTTTTTTTCTGCCTTTCTGGCTAAATACTTCTCAAGGCTTTCTTTGTTTACTTTTTTTTTATTTGTCGTTCTCCAATTTCGATCCTTTTCTTTCTTTCTTTCTTTCTTTCTTTCTTTTTCCGCTTTCATTATAGTTCTTCTCTCTTTCTTTCTCTTTTTCTATCTTTTTTTCGTTCTTTTTTTCTTTCTTCCTTCTTTTTTTATCTCCCTTTCTGTCTAAATACTTCTCTAGGCTTTCTTTCTTCACTTTTTTTTTATTTGTCGTTCTCCAATTTCGATCCTTTTATTTCTTTCTTTCTTTCTTTCTTTCTTTCTTTCTTTCTGTCTTTCTTTCTTTCTTCTCCTTTACCCTTTGCCTTTCTTTCTTTCATTCTTTCTTTCTAGCATTTCGACTTCATAATTCTCTTATTTTCTTTCTCTCTTTCTTTTTCTTCTTTTGGGCGTTTCTTTCTTTGTTTATTTATTTCATTCTTGTCCTCCAGTGTTTATTCTTTTCTTTCTTCCTTCCTTTCTTTCTTTATAGTTCTTCAGTCATTTTTTTTCATTTTATTTTGCGAAATTCTTTCTAATTCTTTTAATAATTTATAAGTCATTTGTCGTGTCTTTCTTTTTCGTTATTCCGTTTCTTTCTCTCTTTCTTTTTCATTCTTCGGTCTCTTTCTTTCTTTCTTTTTTTTTTTTCATTCTTCGGTCTCTTTCTTTCGTTCTTTCTTTCCTTTTCATTCTTCGGTCTCTTTCTTTCGTTCTTTCTTTTTTTTTCATTCTTCGGTCTCTTTCTCTTTTTTATTCTTCGGTCTCTTTCTTTCGTTTTCATTCTTCGGTCTCTTTCTTTCTTTCTTTTTCATTCTTCGGTCTTTTCTTTCTTTTCCTTTCTTTCTTTCTTTTTCATTCTTCGGCCTCTGTCTTTCTTTCTTTTTCATTCTTCGGTCTCTTTCTTTCTTTCTTTCTTTCTTTCTTTCTTTTTCATTTGTAGCAGTTACCTCCTCCTTTCAAAACATAACTACACCGGTTTGCCGGTAGGTGGCGCTTTTTCACCGACAGGTGGCGCCGTAAAGCGACACTAGAGTTATCTGCCCTTCGGACTATAAGAGCCGGTGCAAAACGGAAATTCTCTCTCTTTCACCGACCAGCATTGGAGAACAACGCTGGCACCAGCGCTCCGTTTCACTCGCCTTTTGGCCTCGACAGGATGACGCTGACACTAGCGTTCCGTTTCACTCTTCTCTGGTCGACAGAACGACGCTAATACACTAGCGTTTCGTCTCACGCTTTTCCCTTGAACTGGTCTCAGCAATAACAACTACCAACACACGTGGGCAAACAACGGTAAGAGTTCTCAACTCGTTTTCTTTGTGTGCGGCTTTCAAAGACTTTCCTACGCCGGATTCATTTCTTCTTATACCTTTTCAAGAACTGTTTTTCCATCGACACACATGCATACATCACACACTTCACCATTCCACGTACACACACGTTCAATAAACGTTATTTGAACTACTTCATTTTTGTTTATTAATTATTACTCTGCCTTTGCATGCAACATTGCTTGATTTACTGAACACGTTTATAATCGGGGGAACACTACCCTCGATCCTAACAATTGGTGACCCCGACGTGATAGCTTTGTTGTATCTGACGGGGTAATTAATTTCGTACAAGAACAAAAAAAAAAAAATATATATATATATCATTTTTCGTTTTTTCTTTCGTGGTGAAACGAATTACGCATCCATCTTTTTCCTTTTTTTTTCTACCCACGTGGTAGAAATATACAAACAAACAAAAAAAAAAGAAGCCACCGTCTCCATTTTTCCTGGCCACGCGGAAATACCCAAACAAAGAAAGACAAACATTTCTCGGCTCTTCCCGAGTATAAAACAAATTACAATTTCATTTTTTCTTCTCTTTCTCCACATGTCGGAAAAATATATACAAAGAAAAAGACAAACTTTTGCCAATCCTTTTTTTTTTCTTTTTCGACGAACAAAAGGACCTTACAAGACGCCACTTCCTTTGTTTTGAACACGTGGGGATAAAAAGAAAACAAAAGAAAACAAACGCTAACGCTGCCCATCTTTTTCGTGACCACATGTTGATAAAAATTTTTTTAAATTGCCGCCATCTTTTTTCCGGACCACGTGTTGATAAAAAAAATTCAAAAAAAAAAAACGCCATTTTTATCTCTCGGAAATTCAAACAAAAAAGAAAATACGAAAATTTTTTTTTTTTCTTTCTTTTCAACAACAAAGGAAAGAGAAGCCACCATTCTTTCTCTACGTGGAAACTAACATTCAAACAAACTAAAACGAAAACAAAAAACATCATTCCTCGTGTGAAAAAAATTACGACTCCATTTTTTTTTTTTTTTTTCTTTTTCCTTTCTACCCACGTGTTGGAAATATATATATAAAGGAAAAGAAAACTACAAAACAGGCAAACACGACCAACATCACCCTTCAAGGCCTACCAACAATCTTCAACACAACTTGAACAACCACATTTTTCCCGGATATTCATCAAGCACCAAACATTTCCGGACATCACTGACGACACTATGGAAGAAATCACACCAGTTCAAAATGAGTACACCTGCACAAGCACGACTAAATACTCAACAACTGGACGTTCGTTGATCAACTGGGGACACATCAACTCGGACGACGCGCACCAACACCAGTACAGACCCACTTGTACCTGGACCTGCTAACTCACTTGCAGACATTAGTGCATCTGATTTTGACCATAGTGTACCACCAATCTCAACAACTAGATGTTTGTTCATCAGCTCCACAACACGGACTAATTAACATGAACACCATCAACACCTGCACAGACTCACTTGTGCTCATTCATCAACACCGCACAGACTCACTTGTGCTCATTCATCAACACCTGCACAGACTCACTTGTGCTCATTCATCAACACCGCACAGACTCACTTGTGCTCATTCATCAACACCGCACAGACTCACTTGTGCTCATTCATCAACAACTGCACAGACTCACTTGTGCTCACTCATCAACACTGCACAGACTCACTTGTGCTCGCTCATCAACACTGCACAGATTCACTTGTGCTCACTCATCAACAACTGCACAGACTCACTTGTGCTCACTCATCAACAACTGCACAGATTCACTTGTGCTCACTCATCAACACCTGCACAGACTCACTTGTGCTCATTCATCAACACCTGCACAGACTCACTTGTGCTCACTCATCAACACCTGCACAGATTCACTTGTGCTCATTCATCAACACCTGCACAGACTCACTTGTGCTCATTCATCAACACCTGCACAGACTCACTTGTGCTCACTCATCAACACCGCACAGATTCACTTGTGCTCATTCATCAACACCGCACAGACTCACTTGTGCTCATTCATCAACAACTGCACAGACTCACTTGTGCTCACTCATCAACACTGCACAGACTCACTTGTGCTCGCTCATCAACACTGCACAGATTCACTTGTGCTCACTCATCAACAACTGCACAGATTCACTTGTGCTCATTCATCAACACCTGCACAGACTCACTTGTGCTCATTCATCAACACCTGCACAGACTCACTTGTGCTCACTCATCAACACCGCACAGATTCACTTGTGCTCATTCATCAACACCGCACAGACTCACTTGTGCTCATTCATCAACAACTGCACAGACTCACTTGTGCTCACTCATCAACACTGCACAGACTCACTTGTGCTCGCTCATCAACACTGCACAGATTCACTTGTGCTCACTCATCAACAACTGCACAGACTCACTTGTGCTCACTCATCAACAACTGCACAGATTCACTTGTGCTCACTCATCAACACCGCACAGACCCACTTGTGCTCACTCATCAACAACCGCGCAGACCCAAGCACCAAACATTCCCGGACAACACTGACAATTCAACGTTCGTTCATCAGCTCCGCATCACGCAGACTAATCGACATGAACAACGCCACCAACAAGTGCAAATTCACTTGCACTCAACATTTTTCGACCGCAAACTCACTTGCGCTCAAACTTGATGCAGACCCAAACAACACGCAGATCCACATGCGTTACAACACTCAATTCCGCAGACGCACAATACAGATGCAGAAACAGAAATAAGTAGCGTGCACACTACTTTTTCTAATCTTCAACAGCAAAACAGACATACCCACAAAGAATGCTTCTCATCTACAACTGTACATATTGAATAATATTTTTCAATATTTTTCAATCTGGGGGGGAGTCCTTGTAGCAGTTACCTCCTCCTTTCAAAACATAACTACACCGGTTTGCCGGTAGGTGGCGCTTTTTCACCGACAGGTGGCGCCGTAAAGCGACACTAGAGTTATCTGCCCTTCGGACTATAAGAGCCGGTGCAAAACGGAAATTCTCTCTCTTTCACCGACCAGCATCGGAGAACAACGCTGGCACCAGCGCTCCGTTTCACTCGCCTTTTGGCCTCGACAGGATGACGCTGACACTAGCGTTCCGTTTCACTCTTCTCTGGTCGACAGAACGACGCTAATACACTAGCGTTTCGTCTCACGCTTTTCCCTTGAACTGGTCTCAGCAATAACAACTACCAACACACGTGGGCAAACAACGGTAAGAGTTCTCAACTCGTTTTCTTTGTGTGCGGCTTTCAAAGACTTTCCTACGCCGGATTCATTTCTTCTTATACCTTTTCAAGAACTGTTTTTCCATCGACACACATGCATACATCACACACTTCACCATTCCACGTACACACACGTTCAATAAACGTTATTTGAACTACTTCATTTTTGTTTATTAATTATTACTCTGCCTTTGCATGCAACATTGCTTGATTTACTGAACACGTTTATAATCGGGGGAACACTACCCTCGATCCTAACACATTCTTCGGTCTCTTTCTTTCGTTTTCATTCTTCGGTCTCTTTCTTTCGTTTTCATTCTTCGGTCTCTTTCTTTCGTTTTCATTCTTCGGTCTTTTTCTTTCTTTTTCATTCTTCGGTCTCTTTCTTTTTCTTTCTTTCTTTCTTTCTTTCTTTTTCATTCTTCGGTCTCTTTCTTTCTTTCTTTTTCATTCTTCGGTCTCTTTCTTTCTTTTTCTTTCTTTCTTTTTCTTTCTTTCTTTCTTTCTTTCTTTTTCATTCTTCGGCCTCTGTCTTTCTTTCTTTTTCATTCTTCGGTCTCTTTCTTTCTTTTTCTTTTTTTTTCATTCTTCGGTCTCTTTCTTTCTTTCTTTTTCATTCTTCGGTCTCTTTCTTTCTTCCTTTCTTTTTCATTCTTCGGTTTCTTGCTTTCTTTCTTTTGCATTCTTCGGCCTCTATCTTTCTTTTATTTTTCCTTTATAGTTCCCCAGTATGTATTATTTAGGTCGTAAATTACCACAATAATCGGTATTTTAACTCGGCAAAGCTGATCCCATAGTCTAGAATGATATCCATTAGGTGAGTAACACACCTTTCTCGTGGACTTTACAAAGACGAACTAACACCGGAACGAAAACAAATCAACCAACGTTTCGTAATAAAAGCCAAAGTATCAGGGGCTTTCTTTAAAAGTAGAATACACTCTTCAATGATAGAGAAAATATCTAAGTTATCTCCCCTTGGTTAACATGTCGGCCGAAAGAGGGAGACACACCTGTTTCCCTTAATATGAAGTACTGTCGTCATATTTGGGCTGGTGAATCTCTGTCCCATTTGAGGGTTCTTGATAAGGTGCAGAAACGTATCTGTAATTTGATTGGCCAATCCCTTTCTTCTTCTCTTCACCCCCTCTCTCTCACAGACGTGTTGTTACTAGTCTCAGTTTTTTCTATAAATAATATTGAGCATGTGTTCTTCAGAATTATGTAATTTATTCCCTGCTTCTTTTGTTTCAGCTCGTTTGACTCACTCGTTGGTCTAGTGGTCTTCATCAATTCGCTGTTTTGATACCTCATTATAATACAGCTTCCTATTCTAGTAGCTTGTTTCCAAGAACAGCAGGCTTGTGGAACTCTCTTCCTGCTGACTGTTTTTCCCCCATACCTATAACCTTGATCTTATCAAGACTAAGGCGATAATCATATTTTGTTCTTGTTAGCTCCTTACATCAAGTGGCTTCATGCCATGTCTGGAACGATTTCCATAAAAAAAAATACACTCTTCAGTGATATATAAAAAAAATATGTAAGTTATCTCCCCTTGGTTAAGATGTCGGCCGCAAGAGGGAGACACATGTGTAAAGACGAAAGGCAAACTGATTGATAGCGCGAAAGAGTCCGAAACACTGTGCGCGAAAATTAGCTGAAAATCCTGTACACATCGCTTATTGTAAAGTTCTGGGCAGATGCAAAGGACATGGAGGACCGCTGGCTTCCGGTGAAAAAAAGCTTGAAGAAAGTGTGTACGGATGCCTGAAAGTGATACACAATTTTTTTATTCATATTAATTTCAGACTTTCCTTTTTGTCATATTAATTTCAAACTTTTCTTTCATCATAATCTAATAATTAACATAATACGGACTATTTGAAAAATAATTTATTTGTTTTTATTTGATTGTTTTCAAAACATTCTTTTTAATAATAGTGAAAACCTTTTTTCTTGGAAATGGAGTAACTTCCGGAATCAAACTTTTTTCTTAGAAATGGAAATACCCTAACCATAACCATAACCCTAACCCTAACCCTAACCTTAACTCTAAACCCTAACCCTAACCCTCCCAAAAAACATTATTTTCACTAAATATTTCCCCAAAAACATTAAAAAAAAAAGCACATTCCGTTGCTAAAAAACATTATTTCTTGTTTATTTTCTTCAATGAAATTTTTTTTAAATTTTGAAAACAATCAAATAACTTATTTTTCAAATAGTCTGTATTATGTTAATTATTAGAATATGATGAAAGAAAAGTCTGAAATTAATATGAAAAAAAAAAAAATAATAATTGTTGTATCACTTTCAGGCATCCGTACACACTTTCTTAAAGCTTTTTCCACCGGAAGCCAGCGGTCCTCCACGTACTTCGCATCTGCCAAGTTCTGGATCCAGCAAGATGGGGACAAGCTCTTACATCTCAAATCTCTCCGTGGAATGCCGATTGGGCTGCTAAGGGTTCTTTGGTCGTCCAGAATGCATTGCACCTGGTTCGCTGGATATTCAAAACCTCACTTGACCTGACCTTGTGTCTTACAAAACACACTGCATAATGCTTGAGGCAAAAGTCAAAATGGCCGACTTTGAAAGCCTGAATCTAAAATTCAACACAGCTGTTCCAACAATTAGAACAGCACCCCGCGTATTTTTTTTTTTTTTCTTTCGTTTTTTTTTTTTTTTTTTTTTCTTTTTTTTTTTTTTTCTTTTTGTTCCTTTTTTTCTTTTTCTTTTTTTTTCTCTTTTTTTTTCTCTTCTTTTTTCTTCTTTTTTCTTCTTTTTTCCTTTTTTTCTTCTTTTTTTTTCTTTTCTTTTTTTTTCTTCTTCTTTTTTCTTTTTTTTTCTTTTTTCCTTTTTTTCTTTTTATGTTTCACGCGTGACTGCCTCGCACAACGGGCAGCCGTTATATAATGACTTTCATTATTTTCAATCGCCGTGTCCTTTTTAGGACTGACTATAATGTGCATGTGTGTTTATGCGCGGTTATTTCTAATAAATGAATTGATATTTATAAACCCTAACCCTAACCCTAAGCTGACTTCTCTTCACATTTCTTTTCTTTATTAGTCTTGAACTATTTCATTCGGAAGACACTACTCGGTGCTTCTGCTGTTTCACAATGACAAAAAAATATTTTTAAAAATGTATAAACTTTGTTATGTACTTACGTGGTAGCTGAAAATAAAATTGTACAGAAAAAAATTACGCAAATTCATTCAGTATTTATTAAATTATAAAAAAAAGGAATAAAAAAAACATCTTACGTATCGGTAGACATTTCAGCTTACCAAGTAGGCAAGGGAGATAACTCATTTTCTTTTTGGAAAAATTCAAAATATAGGAAAAATGGCGACCGTGAGATAAAATCGTTTTTTTATTTTTAATTTAATAAATACTGGATGAATTTGCGCAATTTTTTCTGTACAATCTTATTTTCAGTTACCACGTAAATACATTACAAAGTTTATACGTTTCTGTAGCTATATATTTTTTTAAAAGATAGGCCTAACATGTCGTCGTGAAACTGCAGAAGCACCATTTCTTTTTTGGGAGTTGGGGCAAATAATTTGTTTATCAAACTTTATCAACACTCATCGTAATTTACCCTAATAAATGAATTGATATTTATAAATCCTAACCCTAACCCTAACCCTAAGCCTAACCCTAACCCTAAGCTGACTTCTATTCACATTTCTTTTCTTTATAAGTCTTGAACTATTTCATTCGGAAGACACTACTCGGTGCTTCTGCTGTTTCACAATCACAAAATAAATATTTTTAAAAATGTATAAACTTTGTTATGTACTTACGTGGTAGCTGAAAATAAAATTGTACAGAAAAAATTACGCAAATCCATTAAGTATTTATTGAATTATCAGAAAAAGAAATAAAACCGATCTTACGTATCAGTAGACATTTCAGCTTACTAAGTAGGAAAGG
>OY744549.1:56990730-57000730 GCA_963556195.1 Sepiola atlantica | reverse complement strand
AGAAAAAGAAAGAGAAAGGGGTGGAGGGGTGTTAGGGGTGAATGTCTATAGCCATTTAGGATTTGTTGCGGGAATGGTTTTGAGTTAAATTCATATTTATTTTTATTCAGCGCTGGGCTGGATAAAGAGGGGGGTCGGGGGGGGGGGAGATGGAACAAGAGCGAAAGAGAAGATGAAGAAAGAGGGGGAGGGGAGGTTTCAAATTTGTTGTGTCTGCTTCCTGTCAATGCAGACATATAACAATTACATGACACCCAGCTTACGGGGATATTTTAGTTTAACTCATTGATGGATTTATGGGCTTAATGTTAATAAATTATGTTGTTATATTTTGATCAATTGGCATTTAATTTTGATTATTTTGATGGATAGTTAAATGTATTTTAACTAGTATTTATCAGTTAATTAATAAAACATAATGGTAATTGTCTTTATTTTTAGTAAGATTCATATATGGATTAGTGGCAGTAATATTAGTAGGTTTAGTTCTAGGTACTAATGAGTTAAAATATATTGGGAATTATTCTTGGTAAGGATCGTATATAAGTTTATGACATTGATATTGATGGATTATACTATTATATTTAGTTTTAATTATTTTGGAGTATAAATAAATGTATTTCGATTATAAATAATAGTTAGTGATGGATTAATAAAACATACTGGTAATTTATATATCGATTAATTTCAGTGGTATAGATAAATAAATTTTATTATTCGTTGTAATCCTATTATTAATGGTGGGGTTAACACCTGTTATAGTATTAGTGGTAAGGTGTTCTAGTTAAAGTTGTTAACGCAAGTTATGGTCTATGAAGGGGGGGGATTAGAAATGGTGGGGGCCAGTAATTTTAATTAAAGTGATCAGTATATAATTATTTAAATATTTAAAAATTGGTTTTGGTAATATGTAGTTTACTTTTGAGGGATTTTGTGGGCTGGATGTTGAGCGCATACACGCACTCGTGCACACATATAAATACATATATGCACATGTATACACAAACATTCATATATGCACCCAAACCCATACACATATACACGAACACACAGATACACATGTATGTGCACATATGTATACGTATACATACGCGCATACAGGCGTACACATACACACATAAATAGTTATAAATTTTATATCTTCATACATATGCATATTCATATGTCCACAAAAATCACCTATATATATATATATATCTAAAAGTTTTACTTTTACGTGTTATAGTATTTATTCAAAAAGGTTGTACTGTATTTGTAGTTGAGGGTTAAAGTTACTTGATTTGGAGGTGTTAATAAGTGTTAATTTTAGCGGGGTTGTTGGGTATTGTTTTTTTTTGTTTTAATGGTATTATTTAAGGGGGGTGTACAAATTACTGAGGAGATGTGATCTGTTATGCCTACAGTTGATCGATGTTTCCTGTTTTTTGTTTAAAAGTTTTCCTCTGTCAGTAAATTTAATTATTTCAAGTTTTTCGCCGAGGCATAAATAGCATGGTGAGTTTAATGAGCTACAGGTGCTAGTTTTTCTGATAGTGTTCCAGATTACAGTTGGTGATTTATTTTTATTAGTTAGTTCCCAGTGGTAATTTGAGAGTGATGTTCTGTTTTGGTAGCTTGGGTTGTTGAATGAACATTTATGGCCGGTGTATCTTTCTTTGAAAGTATTACCTGCCATACCTATGTAGTATTTTTTTATATCTGGAGTTTCCTTAGTTGAGATTGTTGCTTGGTAAATTGTTTTTGTTATTAAACAATTTTGTTGCAAAATATATAAAAGATAAAAATAAGAAAATAGTAATTTCTAACGGCAATCATATTTTAAAATCGATCACATGACTTTTATTTCTCTCTCCTCTTCTTTTTTGCTTGACTTCATTCTCCCTGGAATTCAGCAACCAGGTTGAATCAAAAAATAATTTTCTGCCTGATGAGACCTCAGCTCTTGAGATCTGTAGATCGATAACATCGACATGCCAGTGTAGCAGACCTTGTACATGTTTGAATAAAAGCATTCACAATACAGCTCTATATTTTTTATTGAGCACTCTTTTATAAACCCGGTTTGATTCCCTTTGGATTTCTACCATGTGGATTTTTACCCTACCTGGATTACTATATATATATATATATATATATATATATATATATATATATATATATATATATATATATATATATATATATATTCTTGAACAGACGAAAAGTATATGTGGGGGGTAAAACAGTAAGAAAGTAAAGAGTTCAATAAGCCGCACTGATGAGCTGTGAAACAGCGAAACCGTCTGTATGTGGATGACTATAAAAAGCTCCCTCCGGGTAGAGCTTATTTTTGTAAGGGTATCGTCAACGGCCATTAGCTTTAAGGCAATGCTCATTAGGTAAAACTAATTCGAGCTCCGGTCATTTGCAATGTTTACATTTCGTTACATTGAGATATCACTTACATTCAGTCAGTGTCGCATGATGGTGTAGGGGTTAGCATCGCCGACTGCCAGCTCGACGGTTGCGTTTCGATCTGGTCTAGCCGCACTGATGTGCTGTGAAACAGCGAAACAGTCTGTATGTGGATGACTATATATATACATATATATAATAATTCAGGTAAAACATCCACAGGGAAGTAATCCAAAGAATTTCAACCGGATTTATGAGAGTGCTCAATATCAAATAGAGCTATGATTATTTAGTTAGAATCCGATCTTAACCTTAGATCATATTTGGAAAAAAATCAAATATGATCTAAGGTTAAGATCGTATTTTAACTCTGCTTGATGAGATCTCTGTTTATAATAACTGTTGATCGATAACATCGACATGCCAGTGTTGCAGATTTCGTACATGTCTGTGTAAATAAAAATAATCATATATATATATATATATATATATATATATATATATATATATATATATATATATATATATATATATATATATAATATAAATATAGAGGCAAACAAGCCTTCAAAAACCATGTATTAGATGCGAGTAATTAAATCAAAAGAAAATAAAAATATTTCGAAACATTTAATAAAATATTTCAAAATACCTTCTGTTTTTTTTTTTTCTTCATCTTGATTTTTTTTTAGCTAATATTTCGCTTGACAAAAACAAGCTTCATCAGAGCCAAGACAAATAAAGGTATAACCTTTTTTTTTTTCCATAATTTACTTCCTGGTGTTGGTGAAGTGTCACGTCCGGTGTTGTGGACTATTGTTGAAAATGTCTGTTTTAAATAGAATAGAACTTGAATGCGCATGGTCGCTGCGAGTAATAAATTAGGAAAGTTCATTTTATAAAGCATCTTTTGTAAGTTAATATAAATATAGAGGCAAACAAGCCTTCAAAAACCATGTATTAGATGCGAGTAATTAAATCAATTAGCTAAAAAAAAAATCAAGATAAAGAAAAAAAAAACGGAAGGTATTTTGAAATATTTTATCAAATGTTTCGAAATATTTTTATTTTTCTTTTGATTTAATTACTCGCATCTAATACATGGTTTTTGAAGGCTTGTTTGCCTCTATATTTATATTAACTTACAAAAGATGCTTTATAAAATGAACTTTCCTAATTTATAACTCGCAGCGACCATGCGCATTCAAGTTCTATTCTATTTAAAACAGACATTTTCAACAATAGTCCACAACACCGGACGTGACACTTCACCAACACCAGGAAGTAAATTATGGAAAAAAAAAAAAAAGGTTATACCTTTATTTGTCTTGGCTCTGATGAAGCTTGTTTTTGTCAAGCGAAATATTAGGTAAAAAAAAAATCAAGATGAAGAAAAAAAAAAAACGGAAGGTATTTTGAAATATTTTATTAAATGTTTCGAAATATTTTTATTTTTCTTTTGATTTAATTACTCGCATCTAATACATGGTTTTTGAAGGCTTGTTTGCCTCTATATTTATATTAACTTACAAAAGATGCTTTATAAAATGAACTTTCCTAATTTATATATATATATATATATATATATATATATATATATATATATATATATATATATATATATATATATATATTCTTTGTTTATCTTCCTCCCAAAGCGGTAAGATGTGACACAAGGTCGAGAAAGTGGGATTTGAAAAGCCAACGCCCTCGTGAAGGGAGAGCACTCTGGCCTACAAAAAATGTCTGGACAGCCTCGTCGGCATTCCCCGGTAGGGGCGCCTCAGGCGATTAGCAATAAACTAACCCCTTTTCAAAGGGTTACAAGGCAACGCCTCCTAGAAGTGCACAGGACAAACCCACAGACCGGCGAAATCAAGGCCCGAAGGCCAAGACGGTATCGGTCTGTAGGGTGTAGCATCCATCAGAACAGATACTACACTTTGAACTCTAGCTACAAATTTCAGAATCGTTCAGAAATTAAGTAAATAAAAAACCCACAATGAGAAACGGCGTTTTTTAAAAAATTTTTTTATTATTATTTGATTTCTAGTACGCTGACGATTCCCTTTGCGTATAGACTTTTTAAACATTGTTTAAAAAGTCAACCCATCTAGATGAAACAGTTGTATGGTTCTGAAATATGTAACATAGTTTTCAAATGAATTATTTGTATTAGTTCTCGTTCTTCTGCGATCGAGCACTTTATTGATTTCTTTTCAATATAACTTGACACACTTACATATATATATAATAAATAAAGTAAAGCCAACCTTCCTCCTAAACTTTATTGATTTCTTTTCAATATAACTTGACACACATACATATATATAATAAATAAAGTAAAGCCAACCTTCCTCCCATACTTTATTGATTTCTTTTTAATATAACTTGACACACACACACATATATATAATAAATAAAGTAAAGCCAACCTTCCTCCCATACTTTATTGATTTCTTTTCAATATAACTTGACACCCATACATATATATAATAAATAAAGTAAAGCCAACCTTCCTCCCATACTTTATTGATTTCTTTTCAATATAACTTGACACACATACATATATATAATAAATAAAGTAAAGCCAACCTTCCTCCCATACTTTATTGATTTCTTTTCAATATAACTTGACACACATACATATATATAATAAATAAAGTAAAGCCAACCTTCCTCCCATACTTTATTGATTTCTTTTCAATATAACTTGACACACATACATATATATAATAAATAAAGTAAAGCCAACCTTCCTCCCATACTTTATTGATTTCTTTTCAATATAACTTGACACACATACATATATATAATAAATAAAGTAAAGCCAACCTTCCTCCCATACTTTAATGATTTCTTTTCAATATAACTTGACACACATACATATATATAATAAATAAAGTAAAGCCAACCTTCCTCCCATACTTTATTGATTTATTTTCAATATAACTTGACACACATATATATATATAATAAATAAAGTAAAGCCAACCTTCCTCCCATACTTTATTGATTTATTTTCAATATAACTTGACACACATATATATATATAATAAATAAAGTAAAGCCAACCTTCCTCCCATACTTTATTGATTTATTTTCAATATAACTTGACACACTTACATATATATATAAATAAAGTAAAGCCAACCCTCCCCCCATACTTTATTGATTTATTTTCAATATAACTTGACACACTTACATATATATAATAAATAAAGTAAAGCCAACCTTCCTCCCATACTTTATTGATTTCTTTTCAATATAACTTGACACACATACATATATATAATAAATAAAGTAAAGCCAACCTTCCTCACATACTTTATTGATTTCTTTTCAATATAACTTGACACACATACATATATATATAATAAATAAAGTAAAGCCAACCTTCCTCCCATACTTTATTGATTTCTTTTCAATATAACTTGACACACATACATATATATAATAAATAAAGTAAAGCCAACCTTCCTCCCATACTTTATTGATTTCTTTTTAATATAACTTGACACACATACATATATATAATAAATAAAGTAAAGCCAACCTTCCTCCCATACTTTATTGATTTCTTTTTAATATAACTTGACACACATACATATATATAATAAATAAAGTAAAGCCAACCTTCCTCCCATACTTTATTGATTTCTTTTCAATATAACTTGACACACATACATATATATAATAAATAAAGTAAAGCCAATCTTCCTCCCATACTTTATTGATTTCTTTTCAATATAACTTGACACACATACATATATATAATAAATAAAGTAAAGCCAAGCTTCCTCACATACTTTATTGATTTCGTTTCAATATAACTTGACACACATACATATATATATAATAAATAAAGTAAAGCCAACCTTCCTCCCATACTTTATTGATTTCTTTTCAATATAACTTGACATACATACATATATATAATAAATAAAGTAAAGCCAACCTTCCTCCCATACTTTATTGATTTCTTTTCAATATAACTTGAAACACATACATATATAATAAATAAAGTAAAGCCAACCTTCCTCCCATACTTTATTGATTTTTTTTCAATATAACTTGACACACATACATATATATAATAAATAAAGTAAAGCCAACCTTCCTCCCATACTTTATTGATTTTTTTTCAATATAACTTGACACACATACATATATATAATAAATAAAGTAAAGCCAACCTTCCTCCCATACTTTATTGATTTCTTTTCAATATAACTTGACACACATACATATATATAATAAATAAAGTAAAGCCAACCTTCCTCCCATACTTTATTGATTTCTTTTCAATATAACTTGACACACATACATATATATAATAAATAAAGTAAAGCCAACCTTCCTCCCATACTTTATTGATTTCTTTTCAATATAACTTGAAACATATACATATATATAATAAATAAAGTAAAGCCAACCTTCCTCCCATACTTTATTGATTTCTTTTCAATATAACTTGAAACACATACATATATATAATAAATAAAGTAAAGCCAACCTTCCTCCCATACTTTATTGATTTTTTTTCAATATAACTTGACACACATACATATATATAATAAATAAAGTAAAGCCAACCTTCCTCCCATACTTTATTGATTTCTTTTCAATATAACTTGACACACATACATATATATAATAAATAAAGTAAAGCCAACCTTCCTCCCATACTTTATTGATTTCTTTTCAATATAACTTGACACACATACATATATATAATAAATAAAGTAAAGCCAACCTTCCTCCCATACTTTATTGATTTCTTTTCAATATAACTTGACACTATATACATAGAACGAAACCGGTAAAATCTCTTGTTTACTTTATGTTTGTACAAAATTAATAAATATATATGTTAACGAAAAAATACGTCCTATAAAGTTAAGGGCGACTAATAATGCAATTTTCTGCATCTTAATCACTAAGGAAGTGAGACAATCGAAATAATAGTAAGCAAAATAACAACGAACGCTACAATCACCAATAAAAATAATTACATAAAAATAACCACACACACACACACGCACACACACACACACACACATATATATATATATATATATATATATATATATATATATATATATATATATAAGATCATTAGGTATATACATATAGATTTTTATTAATTTTATACGTACATAAAAGTAATCCATGGACACGTGTTTCTGGCTCACAGCCGTCATCAGCATGTGAGCTAGAAATGGATTACTTTTATGTACGTATAAAATAAATAAATATATATATATATATATATATAATATTAACGAAAATATGTCCTATAAAGTTATGGGGGACTAATAATGCAATTTTCTGCATATTAATCATTTAGGAAGTGAAATAATCGAAATAATAGTAAGCAAAAAAAACAAAAAAAACGAACGCTACAATATCCAATAAAAATAATTACATAAAAATACATTAAATATTTAGGTGATAAAAATCGTACATATTTCTAGACAGGACGTCTTGGTCCGATGATAAAGACGCTAGATTCTAGACAATATCGAAAGGTTCGAACCTTGTCCATGGATTACTTTTATGTACGTATAAAATTAATAATATATATATATATATATATATATATATATATATATATATATATATATATAGTAAGCAATGAAAATATATATAGCTTGATTGCTATATATATTTTCATTGCTTACTACCTAGCTCTACTTACGTAGCGAGCACTGTTGAAGTAAATACTGAAAACTGACACATAAAAAATCATATCTCCTTATAATATTTTATGTGGATACATGAAGTACTAATATATATATATATATATATATATATATATATATATATATATATATATATATATGTGTTTTTGTTTTTTGTTTTTTTGTTTTTTAGATTTTTTAATTTTTAATTTTTAATTTTTAATTTTTTAACGGCCTTAATTTTTGAAATGTTAAATTTCTTTCCTTCTTCTTCTCTTTCTCTATCCCTCCACTTCATTCTCTCCAAATATGATCTGAGGTTAAGATCGGATTCTAACTCTGCCTGATGAGATCTCAGTTTATAGTAACTGTTGATCGATAACATCGACATGCCAGTGTCGCAGATTTTGTACATGTCTGTGTAAATAAAATTATCATATACGTAATCTTCAGTGCAGGAAGCTAATTTCCGACGGTCGACGGGCGCGAACTCCGATCACAAATCGCCACTGATTCGCAGTCAGGAGAGTTTCCAGTTGGCCACCAGAAATTAACTTAGAATTTAGGAGGAATTTTACTTTGTAAATACCAAGTCGGCGGGTATTCACAGCAAGCAGCGAAGAGTGATCAACAACAACAACAAATCGTGTTGGATCTCGCAATGAAGCTAGTAGTACCGCTTGTTATTAAATTCACTCAGAGTGCCCAGCCTTTACGACAATATATGTTTTAACATATTGTTGTGAAGTTGTCCCACAGTAAATAATAAATAAAGGAAGTCAAGTCGAGGGTTGGTTTAACAAGTGTATTAACAAAGTAAGAAAGTGACTAGCACTTGGCTAGACAGTTACAAGACTGTGCTTTGTCTTCTGGTGACTCGCACTATTTATAGTGACAACCGGTGTAGTTTTTCCTGTGTAAGAACGGCCGGTGTAACACATATGCTATCAGGACCTTTTAATTAGTATTCTCTTCAGAAAAGATTAAGCTCGATGATTGTCAACCAATAACTACAGAGCATTTTTTCTTTGTTTTTGTCCACGATGACCAACATTGTTTTGCAAATTTTTTTTCAAGACTTTTCAATGTGAGAACTTTTCTTCTTTGTGAATTTTTTTTGATTATCCTGTGATGGGCAAAGCTGATATCGCCATGATAATGTTAGTTGGCACACTTCAAGAGAAACGAGTCGTAAATATACATCTCACAGGAATGTTGTTTTTCGAAAATGTGAATATGTATATATATATAGAGAGAGAGACTTCCGTGAATATATATAGAGAGAGGCTTCCGCGTTTCATCCCCGTAAGGAATCGTCAGGCTAAACTACATGCCTGACGATTCCCTACGGGGATGAAACGCAGAAGACTCTGTGTAGCTTAATTGCCATAAATATATTTTCATAACTTACTACCTAGCTCTACTTACGTATCAAGCACTGTTGAAGTAAATACTGAAAATCGATACATAAAATATATCTCGCGTACAACAAAATCGTAGGATAAATTTCAGAGGAAACATTTTTTTTAATCAATGAAACGGGCGGGTGGAAAAAAAGAAAATTGCTAAAATTTTCCTTAAGGCCTTATCGTCTGACCCTCTAAGAGGAAAGGTTATGTTTCCTCTGAAATATATATATATATATATATATATATATATATATATATATATATATATATATATATATATATATATATATATATATATATGATTATTTTTATTTACACAGACATGTACACAATCTGCGACATTGGCATGTTGATGTTATCGATCAACAGCTGTTATAAACTGAGATCTCATCAGGCAGAGTTTAAATCCGATTTTAACCTTAGATCATATTTGGAAAGAATGAAATGGAGAAAAGAAATTTAAAATTTGAATGTGGAAAGTCACGTGGTTGGGACCGTTAAGAATCAAATCAT
>OY744549.1:56968230-56985730 GCA_963556195.1 Sepiola atlantica | reverse complement strand
AAGGTATGGTTAGGTTATGGTAAGGTTAGGGTTAGGTTATGGTAATGTTATGGTTAGGTTAGGGTTAGAGTAAAAAAAAACCCAATGAGGTTAGTATTGTGTAGAAGTATTGATAAAAACATTACAGAATACACCTATAAATACAAGATAAACTCAACAGTTTTTTTGCCCCACCCCACCACCCCAAACGCTAATAATACATTCAGTTTGTTCGGTGAAGTTCGTTAATGTTCGCCAGTCTCGGAAGTCTTCGGTTTAACTAAGAATTGATGGCATAAGTACTGAACTTATCTTGGATACCTATTCCTAAAAAGTACCTCCAAAAAAAAAAAAAAAAAAAAGGAAATGAAAAACGTAAAGTGTGAAAAAAAGAGGAAAATAACGAAAATAACGGGAGGGGGGGGGAGAAGAAAAAAAAAAGGAAAAAAAATAGCGAAAGAAAAAAAAAATTAATTGACCCCCCCCCCCCCCCCACACTTATCCCCCCAAGAGATAAGGGGTGGATTTTGTTTTATTCTGATGCCTCTCATATGA
This sequence comes from Sepiola atlantica, assembly GCA_963556195.1. Taxonomy (NCBI): domain Eukaryota; kingdom Metazoa; phylum Mollusca; class Cephalopoda; order Sepiida; family Sepiolidae; genus Sepiola; species Sepiola atlantica. Next base: position 56,985,196 of record OY744549.1, on the reverse strand, counting down.
TGACACAGAAATTGCGTCTGCGTTGGAGGGAACGACACAGGCCAGGTGCCGTCGTCTGACGACGTTCAAACGATATTTGAAACGCTTGTTCCGCCGCCTCCGGAGCGACCGAATTTTAGGAGAGATGATCCGTCACGGATCACCACGCAGGGTCGGGCTTTTCCCTCTTTGATCCTTCCTTCATTCAGAAGGCATGACCAGTACACACATACGGGACCCGATAAAGTCCCACACAATCCCCCCCTAACACCTAAAAAAAAAAAAATCACGGCGGCCGATACATACAACGTTTGCAGATCTTTTCAAAGTTAAACCAAAGATATTTAATTTTTTTTTTTTTAAATAACTCCAGACAAGGCATGAAGCCACTTGATGTAAGGAGCTAACAAGAACGAAAGATGATTATCGATTCTGTTGTAAATTCCCGATTCCGATACAATTACCGATTCTGTTCTAAATTCCCGATTCCGATATGATTACCGATTCTGTTCTAAATTCCCGATTCCGATACAATTAGCGATTCTGTTGTAAATTCCCGATTCCGATACAATTACCGATTCTGTTCTAAATTCCCGATGCCGATACAATTAGCGATTCTGTTCTAAATTCCCGATTCCGATACAATTACCGATTCTGTTGTAAATTCCCGATTCCGATACAATTACCGATTCTGTTGTAAATTCCCGATTCCGATACAATTAGCGATTCTGTTGTAAATTCCCGATTCCGATACAATTACCGATTCTGTTCTAAATTCCCGATTCCGATACAATTACCGATTCTGTTCTAAATTCCCGATTCCGATATGATTACCGATTCTGTTCTAAATTCCCGATTCCGATACAATTAGCGATTCTGTTGTAAATTCCCGATTCCGATACAATTACCGATTCTGTTCTAAATTCCCGATGCCGATACAATTAGCGATTCTGTTCTAAATTCCCGATTCCGATACAATTACCGATTCTGTTCTAAATTCCCGATTCCGATACAATTACCGATTCTGTTGTAAATTCCCGATTCCGATACAATTAGCGATTCTGTTGTAAATTCCCGATTCCGATACAATTACCGATTCTGTTCTAAATTCCCGATTCCGATACAATTACCGATTCTGTTCTAAATTCCCGATGCCGATACAATTAGCGATTCTGTTCTAAATTCCCGATTCCGATACAATTACCGATTCTGTTGTAAATTCCCGATTCCGATACAATTAGCGATTCTGTTGTAAATTCCCGATTCCGATACAATTACCGATTCTGTTCTAAATTCCCGATTCCGATACAATTACCGATTCTGTTCTAAATTCCCGATGCCGATACAATTAGCGATTCTGTTCTAAATTCCCGATTCCGATACAATTACCGATTCTGTTGTAAATTCCCGATTCCGATACAATTACCGATTCTGTTGTAAATTCCCGATTCCGATACAATTACCGATTCTGTTGTAAATTCCCGATTCCGATACAATTACCGATTCTGTTCTAAATCCCGATGTAAGAAGCTTATACCGGACAGTATCTTATATCTCTACAAAGCCACCATCCGCTCATGCATGGAGTATTGTTGTCACGTCTAGACAAGGTCCCAAAAAGAGTTGCTAATCTAATAGGTCCCTCACTGTCAACCAAGCCTAAGCCCCTGTCCCATCGCCGCAATTTTGCATCCTTGTGCTTGTTTACCAAGTACTTCAATGGAATGTGCTCCGATGAACTTGCTGCTCTGGTGTCCCCTCGACGCAAATACACTCGACCGACCTGACAATCAGCTAAATCCCATCCATTCACTGTGGAGGTACCCAGATGCCGGAGAGCCTTCAACTCCAATAGCTTCTTTTCTCGTGCTGCCGGCCTCTGGAACTCCCTCCCTGCTCCCTGTTTTCAACGACTGTACCGAAATGCAGAAATTTAAAACTAATGCACACCTCCTAACTAGTAAGATGATACAATTTAGCTTCTTGTTTCCTCAACTGTATCGACATGCAGAGGTTTAAAATTAATTTAAACAGACATCACGCTGCACAGCTCCCAACATAGGATGACTCCCCAAAACTTACTCCCTAATTCTCAGTAGCCCCTTACGTCTACAGTGGCGTCCTGCCTTGTTTGGGGTGAAACATGATGATGAGAAAAAGTATTCATGCATGCTTTCTGCTTTCAAAATCATTTCTAAGAAATATTCGTTTTTTTAATATTTTTAATATTTTTTATATTTTTTATATTTTTTATATTTATATTTTTTATATTTTTATATTTATATTTTTTTATATTTATCTTTTATATTTTTATATTTATATTTTATATTTTTTATATTTATATTTTTATATTTTTTTATTTATGTTTTATATTTTTATATTTATATTTTTTATATTTTTATATTTATATTTTATATTTTTTATATTTATATTTTTATATTTTTTATATTTTTTATATTTATATTTTATATATTTTTTATATTTATATTTTATATTTTTATATTTATATTTTATATTTTTATATTTATATTTTTATATTTTTTATATTTTTATATTTATATTTTATATATTTTTTATATCTATATTTTACATTTTATATTTATATTATATATTTTTTATATTTATATTTTTATATCTTTTATATTTTTATATTTATATTTTATATATTTTTTATATTTATACTTTATATTTTATATTTATATTTTATATTTTTTATATTTATATTTTTATATTTTTTATATTTTTATATTTATATTTTATATATTTTTTATATTTATATTTTACATTTTATATTTATATTATATATTTTTTATATTTATATTTTTATATCTTTTATATTTTTATATTTATATTTTATATATTTTTTATATTTATATTTTATATTTTTATATTTATATTTTATATTTTTTATATTTATATTTTTATATTTTTTATATTTTTATATTTATATTTTATATATTTTTTATATTTATATTTTTATATTTTTTATATTTTTATATTTATATTTTATATATTTTTTATATTTATATTTTATATTTTATATTTATATTTTATATTTTTTATATTTATATTTTTATATTTTTTATATTTTTATATTTATATTTTATATATTTTTTATATTTATATTTTATATTTTTATATTTATATTTTATATTTTTTATATTTATATTTTTATATTTTTTTATTTATATGTTTTATATTTTTATATTTATATTTTTATATTTATATTTATACTTATATTTTTTAAATTTATATTTATATTTTTTAAATTTATATTTATATTTATATTTTTTATATTTTTTATATTTTTTATATTTTTAATATTTTTATATTTTATAGTTTTTATATTTTTTATTTTTATATTTTTTTATATTTCTAAACAATATTCGTATTTGTGATATAAATCATTGCTTTTTTTGCTTTGGAGATGTAGAAATCTGTCGTGATGTGTTGACTGGACGATATGGAAGTCTCTAATCGCGTGAAAATGTTATAAGAAATATTGGCACTTTTTAGAATTCATGTTTCTAAGCAAAAATAATTTGCTTTCGACCAATGTCTACATTTTTGCAGATTATCAAAAAAAGCTACTTAGATTTTAACAAATATTTATGTTTAAAAAAAAATTTTTTTTTTTTGATTTATAAAGCACGTATCCAAAATCTTTCAAACTTACTTGAGATTCGAATTCGGGTATTGACATCGTAAAAACTACTTCCTTAGTATTGTGTACTCTGCCTATTCCTTTTTCATCAACCAATCATATGTTTCTATTTACATACGAACAGACCCCCCCCCTCCACCAAACACCACAACGTTTTTAAATAGTATATAGATTAATTAACTACCGGGCTACGCCGAACAGGAACAGCTAGTACCTATTTTTTTTTTTGTAAAATATATCAGTAAGTTTTATTACTCCATAAAATTTCTAACAACGTTAAACGTTTTTTTTTTTTTTTTTTTCTTTGACTGAATCCAATTACCTCCGGTTAAATAAAAAGTCTATAGCGCAAAACATCGGCACAATTCAACAATTTTCTTTTTCCGTCCTTTCTTAAAACTGGATTAAAAAAAAAAAAAAAAAAGAATTGACATCGCGATGACTTCAAAGCGAGCGCTTCACAATCGAACCTACTTCTCGGTCTAGACGCGCGAGTCGCGATAAGAAAATGGCGCGGACAACAAATTACCGATAATTTCAAAATGTCGGCTCTTCAACCTTTCACGGCCTCCATTCTTTACTGGTCGCTTTGCATTTGTTTGTTTGTTTGGTTCATTTGAAAAAGAAAACATTAGACATTTATCTTGTTTTGTATAATGGCCATTAGCGCGAAAATAGGTGGGGATATATCAAAAGATTATGCCCTATTTTGTCGTTGCGTTCTTCTTTTGTGTTCAAAACACGTATCTATGTGAAAAGTAATAGATCTTTGAACAAGGTATATATATATATATATATATATATATATATATATATAGAGAGAGAGAGAGAGAGAGAGAGAGAGTTTTTTTCACGTTCTACAGTTCATCGAACTTCCTTTCAACGGAAATTTACCACCCGGACAAACCGCATATCTTTTTTACGGAACTTCTCTTTTCATTCACTGCGTTTTTTTTAATAATAATTTTTTTTTTTTTTTTTTAAATAATTTTCATATTTTTCAAATATTTGAACTTTGTTTTTTTCAAAAGCCAACTTATCTATCTGTATTTCTCCTCTGATGATAAGATCTCGATCTTTGAAAAGCCTTGGCTTAAGGAAAGAATAATAAACACTAGTTTATTACTGAATACACCTTGCATTGCACAATTGAAATTTGAAATAAATTTGGACAATCCTCGCATTTTTATCACTCTTTTTTCTCCTCTCTCTCTCTCTCTCTCTCTCTCTCTCTCTCTCTCTCTCTCTCTCTCTCTCTCTATATATATATATATATATATATATATATATATATATATATATATATATATATATATATATATATATATAATAAAATATGAAACTAAAAGTAAACTTTTAGTAGATAGAACCTATAGTGAAATGGTTTAAGCTCAATATACGAGATAGAGCAATTATGAAGATAGATGAAAGATGGATACACATGTACGAATGACACATTTATTTCAACTTCGATTGTTCAATGCAAGGTATACTCAGTAAAAAATATGCTTATTATTCTTTCCTTAAGCCAAGGCTTTTCAAAGATGAAAATCTTATCAGAGGAATTACATAGATAGATAAGTTGGCAGTGGAAAAGCCAACATTCAAAATTTGAAAAAATATTAAGTAATGGAGAGTGAAAAAGTTCGTGTAAAAAAGATATGGGGTCTGTCCAGTTCGTAAATGTCGGTTGATGAGGTGTCCAGTGAAAGGAGATTTACAGATGGAAAAGAAGGGTTTTCGTGAAGGCAGCATGTAAAAGAGTTCAAGAATGAAGTAAATCCAATAGAAAGATGTTGAGTTCAGTCGTAGGTGGAGCGCACTTATTCGGAAGTAATTTTGAGAATTCGGGCCATTTTAAAAATACTTCCGTCGGCCGAGAGAGGAATTGAAGTTGAACTGTGTACATTAAACGCTGTGAGATTTTTTATTTTATTACTAGCGGAATTAATTTTCTTTTCCAAATGTAAATCCCCTTTCATTGGACACCTCATCAACGGACATTTACGAACTGGACAGACCCCATATCTTTTTTACACGAACTTTTTCACTCTCCATTACTTAATATTTTTTCAAATTTTGAATTTTGGCTTTTCCACTGCCAACTTATCTATGTAATTCCTCTGATAATAAGATGTTAATCTTTGAAAAGCCAGAGAGAGAGAGAGTGAGGGGGGGAGTAAGATAATACTTTAAAGATATAAATAATATCTTTAACCAGTAGACTATCAGGATAACAAAAGCTCATTGTTTTTTAAATTTAATAAAATCTGATTAATTTCTACTTTTATTATGTCATTCAATTAATATGTATATATATATATATATATATATATATATATATATATATATATATATATATATATATATATGTATATATATATATATATATATATATATATATATATATATATATATATATATATATATATATATAAAGATAGATTAAAGAAGAGGGATAAACATGTACGAATGATAGAGTACACCTTGCATTGAACAATCGAAGTTGAAATAGATTTGTCATTCGTACATGTTTATCCCTCTTCTTTCATCTATCTTTATAATTGCTCTATCTCGTATATTGAGCTTAAACCATTTCACTATAAGTTCTATCTACTAAAAGTGTACTTTTAGTTTCATATTTTATTCTCTCTCTCTCCCTCTCTCTCTCTCTCTCTCTCTCTCTCTCTCTCTCTCTCTCTCTCTCTCTCTATATATATATATATATATATATATATATATATATATATATATATATATAAACATTGTTAAAAATAAAAGAATTCGTTCGTCTGTTTAATTATACCTTTTTTATTTTTTCATTTCTACTGATGGTCTTTTTTGTTATTAAAATCAAAAAAATTAATAAATGTTCCATAAGTTTCACATGTTTCAGGTGTCAAAAGCAAATGAACAAAAAAGCTAAGGCGATTATATCTATATATAAATATATATATATATATATATATATATATATATATATATATATATATATATATATATATATATATATATATATATATATATATATATATATATATATATATATATATATATATATATATAAGATATGAAGAAGAATGGAAAGGAATTAGAGAAGCAAAAGCCAAATCAAAATTCAATTCAATTGCTCAGAGCAAGGTATATTCCGCAAAAAGGCAATTTATTCAAGTTAAATTTTCCTTAAGCCAGGCTTTTCAAAGATCAAAATCTTATCATCAGAGGAAGTCGCTGGGATATATTTAAGTGAAGTATTTTGAAAATCAACAATCGTGCAATTTAAATGAAAAAAATCATTTATTTATTGTTTTTTGCAAGCTTTCGTTGTAGAACAACTTCGTCAGGCGAGACTGTCTTATATATATTTTTTCTTCTTTCCTTCTTCCTCATTTTGATGGTATTAACCCCGAGGGGTCTAATCACGATAGAAGCAGAAAGAGACGTCAAGTTCTAAAAGACGTTAGGATAAGTGTAGTCCTGGCGATGTTATGCGCAGATTGGTGCTTTTTAAGTAAGGAAATTGACAACATCTTCGAGGCACGCATATTTGTAATTGTGCGTATTTAGGCAGCATTTTCTCATTTATGCAAACATTGTTAAAAATAACAGAATTCGTCTGTTTAATTATACCGGTTTTGATTTTTTTAATTAAAAAAAAATGTTTCACAGGTTTCACGAACGTTTTCGATCCTTCGTCGAATCATCATTTGGTTTGACACCCTGAGGATGATTTGATGAAGAATCGAAAACGTTCGTGAAACCTGTGAAACCTATGGAACATTTATTAATATTTTTAGTTTTAATACAAAAAAGACCATCATAAAAATAGAAAAAAAAGAAAAAGTATAATTAAACAGACGAATTCTGTTATTTGTAAGAATGTTTACACACACACACACACACACACACATATATATATATATATATATATATATATATATATATATATATATCTACATAAAACTTTATAAGGAGGTATAATTTTTTATGTATTAATTTTCAGTATTTAATTCAACAGTGCTCGACACGTGTTAAAATAAGGTCACCTATTATATTGACACAAGAAACAGGATATAGTCCACTCTATAGAAAACAGAACAATAGAATGGGAAATAGGAAGTAAAAATAACCGGACCTTTGTTCGTGTGAAGCCCAACGATTGGCTAAGAGAACAACAAAGAATCTGATTGGTTAACTAGCTAGCCGTGTATCTAAAAACACCCGGCAAAAATAACTCCATGCATTTTAGTCTGAAGACCCCCCCTCGGGGAGGAGGAGGAGAAGGAGAAGGAGGAGGAAGACGGACTCAAAGTTTAATCCTACGTCATAATAACACAATTATTCAAAGACCAGGGGTTTATAATATTTATTCATCATCTACCAGATCGATTTTAATCGAAATGAACCTAAATCAATATAATAACGGATAACTTCTACAACTTTGAGTCTGTCTTCCTCCTCCTCCTCCTCCTCCTCCTTCTTTGTTTAATTCCCTGCGGTCATTCATTTTAAATTACTACTAATCTTCCTTCCCCACTTTATTTAACTTACAGCGTTCCGTCGGCTTTTACATGCTAAACCAAAGCTAACTGCTGATTTTTTTCTTTCTTTCTTTTTCTTTTTTCACATTTCTTTCTTTCTTCCTTTCTACTGTTTATTACACGTGACTATATTATTTTCCAAATTGCGTTCTTTGTACAAATTTGAAATTTTTCTGTCTTTAATTAAAGTTCTGCTGTCATCCGATGATGATTGTCATAACAATTGAAATATTTTGGTAGAACTATTCAATATGTGTTTTTGAGTTTATATTTTTGCTAGTTGTTGATTTGCTTATCCTTTATTCCATTTTTATTTTACACACACACACACACACACACACACACACACACACACACACACACACACACACACACACATATATATATATATATATATATATATATATATATATATATATATATATATATATATATGTGTGTGTGTGTGTGTAAAATAAAAATGGAATAAAAGATAAGCAAATCAACAACTAGCAAAAATATTAACTCAAACAAATATTGAATAGTTCTACCAAAATATTTCAATTGTTATGACAATCATCATCGGATGACAGCATATATTTGAAAATGTGAAAAAATACGAATTAAAAAACTAAAATTGAATATATATATATATATATATATATATATATATATATATATATATATATATATATATATATTCTCCTTATATCTCATTCGATTTTCTTAGTTTTTAATTTATCATTCTGACGTTTCCTCTTAGAGGGTCAGACGATAAAAGGCCTTAAGGAAAATTTTAGCAATTTTCTATTTTTTTCCACCCGCCCGTTTCATTGATTAAAAAAATGTTTCCTCTGAAATTTATCCTACGATTTTGTTGTACGCGTAATTTACTTATATATATATATATATATATATATATATATATATATATATATATATATATATATATATATATATATATATATATATATATATATATATATAATCCAGGTAAAGAAAACATCCACAGGATAGGAATCCAAAGAATTTCAACCAGGCTTATAAAAAATGCTCAATATCAAATAGAGCTTTAATATATGTGATTACTTTTTATTTATACAGACATTTACAAAATCTGCGACACTGGCATGTCGATGTTATCGATCAACAGTTATATATATATATACTAGCAAAACCTACGCGCCCCTCCTGGCAGCAATTCATTTGAATGGGGGAGGCCGTTAATTAAAAGAATAATTTTACTTAAAGAATTCCAAAATTTGCACAACAACCTTTGGTAAATGTGTAGATTAACACACTCGGCTAAATTACACACCCCTAAAAAATGAGATTCTTCTTTTTAAGGTCATCCTAAATTATTAGGGCAGTTAACTAATATATATTTTTAACACTAACCCTAAGTTCGACTGGCAAGGTTGTAAAACCACACGTAATCGTCTCAAAACAACAACGTACAAAATTCATCTCCAATGGCAAAAAATGGTTAACTGCCATAAAACCCTAGAATGGCTCGAAAATGGAGGATTATTTTACGTTAAATTATTTGCGAAACTAATCCCCCAGGCTAAATTTTAAAATATTCTTTGTTGTTTCTCTTTCCGACAGTTTCTGTAGGGTATGCACACGTAATCGCCTAAAAAAAGGTAGAATCTCATTTTATCGGAAGATGGGTGTTCATCTACAATAATATCCAGACTTTTAATATTTTTATTTATACCATAAAAATAAGGTATTTAATTAGTTAGATAATTTTAAAGTTTTTTTAAATTCAATTTTCACGGGAAAAGTAAACACAACTAAAATCAATTGCTTAAAATAAAAAAAGAAGGTATAGTTTAAAAAAATGTATAAGATTAAAAAAAATTTATATGATTAAAAAAAATTAAATATGGGTAAATTTACAGATTAATACCCCCTTTTACCCCCCTCTTCGAAAAAATGACATTCTGCCTTTTTTAGGCGATTGCGTGTTTACATCGTAGAAAATGGAGATAAAGAAAAACAAATATTTTAGAATTTAGTAGAGGGATCAGTTGTATATATATATATATATATATATATATATATATATATATATATATATATATATATATATATATGTCCTATAAAGTTCAGGGCGCCTAATAATGCAATTTTCTGCATCTTAATCACTTAGGAAAGTGAGACAATAGAAATAAAAGTAAGCAAAATAACAACGAACGCTACAATCACCAATAAAAATAATTACATAAAAATACATTAAATATTTAGGTGATAAGAATCGTACATATTTCTAGACGGAGCGTCTTGGTCCAGTGGTAGAACGCTGGACTATAGACATCAATATCGAAGGTTCGATCTCTGTCTAAGTTAACCATGCTGATGACGGCTGTGAGCCAGAAACACGTGTCCATGGATTACTTTTATATACGTATAAAATTAATAAGAATATATATATTAACGTCCTATAAAGTTAAGGGCGACTAATAATGCAGTTTTCTACATCAATCTGGGGATTACTTACAAAAAATAATTACATAAAAATACATTAATTATTTAGGTAATAAAAATCGTACATATTTCTAGACAGGGCGTCTTGGTCCAATGGTAAAGCCCTTGTACTATAGACATCAATATCTAAGCTTCGATCCGTGTCCATGGATTACTTTTATGTACGTATAAAATTTATAAAATTTATTATTATTATTATTATTATTATTATTATTATTATTATTATTATTATTATAATAATAATAATAATAATAATAATAATAATAATAATAATAATAATAATAATAATAAGAAGAAGTTTTAGCGCGCGGGTGTGCGCGCGCACGCGCGTGTGTGTGTGTGTTTACATGGCCCGTACAGTGGACTAGGTGTTCCGTGTTCGAATTCTGTCCTCGCATAATTGGACCACGTGTAATAGAGGATGGATATTATTATTGTCCATTTTCTTTCTGTAAGTATTTTTTGATATATATATAGTCTTGGAAGTTTCTCAACCATTAAAACTATATTTTAAAAAAAAACCCAAAAAACCCTTAAGTTCCAAGTCGTTCAGTTGAAAATCACTCATGTAAGTCAATTTAACTTTTACAGTTATTATATTAGCTTGCTTCTAACATTATTTAAGGGATCATCAGTTGTTTACCATGAAAAACTGTTTCGGGAATTTAATATATATATATATATATATATATATATATATATATATATATATATATATATATATATATATATATATATGGTTAATTTGTCGTTTCGCAGACAAAATGACGGACAATGAATCGTCTGCATTTTTTCGACATCACAAATGAGTAAGTAGACCCAAATAAATTGTTTGGGACTAATTTAAAATTTACTTTAAATTATTTCAACCTGTTGTACTGATGTCATAAACAACAGTTAAGAATGGTTTTAGTGTGTGTGTGTGTGTGTGTGTTCGTGTGTGTGTGTGTTCGTGTGTGAGTGTGTGTGTGTGTGTGTTCGTGTGTGTGTGTGTGTTCGTGTGAGTGTGTTTACATGTTAGAGCAGTCGTTACCGGCCTGTACTATGGGCTAGGTGTCCCGTGTTCGAATTCTGTCCACGCCTTATTGGACCACGTGTAATAAGGGATGGATATTATTATTGTCCATCTTTCTTTCTGTAAGTACTTTTTGATTATATATATATATATATATATATATATATATATATATATATATATATAAAGTTAATCCAACAAAAGATATAAGAGGCAACTAAAATCTTCAATTAGTGAACATCCGGATAAAAATGAAGCTCAATATACTGGATAGAGCATTAATAGCAATAGGTAAATTGAAAGAATAAAATGAGGTACGAATCAAATTTTATTACAATTCAATGTTCAGGCAAAGTTCTTTAAAGTCCTTAACTCATGAGTTTTCAAAGAAAATCTTCTCCTCAGGGGACCATTACCGCAATGACATTACTGCAGGTAATAAAAATTAAACTTTGAAAATATATTAAAAAATATATATATATAGAAAAATACATAAAGGTATATAAAACATCAAATATATCGACCCAAAACATACTGTTTTGTAAAACTATACAATTCATCCAAGTCAACAAGTCTAAAATAGCTCAAGGCAAGACATCCAAGATGTTGATTAAAGAATAATCCAAATGGTGAATGGTGGCCGAAAAGCGAAAAAAGTTATCCAGGCAGGAAGTTCATTTGCTATCGATACAGTAGATAACAGTGAAAATTGTACTGATGTTATAAACAACAGTTGAGAATGGTTTTACTGTGTGTGTGTGTGTGTGTGTGTGTGTGTGTTTGTGTGTGTGGGTGCTAATATCGTAGCGTAGTCGTTACCGGCCTGTACTATGGGCTAGGTGTTCCGTGTTCGAATTCTGTCCGCGCCTTATTCGACTTCATTTAGGGGATGGGTGTTATTATTGTCCATCTATACGAGGTCCTTCCCTTCTATAAGTACCTTTTGATCTTCATTTATTTATTTATTTATCTAATTTTTACTATCGGGTTATCAAGGCGAAAAGCCACTCGTGGATTAACGATAGAAATAATAACTTGATTCTAAAAAAAAAAAACGAAAAAAAAAAGGAAAATGTTTAAATGTCGAAGAAGCAACTTTAAATTTTAAATAATATAAATTATATTAATAATAATAATAATAATGATAATGATAATGATAATGATAATAATAATAATAATAATAATAATAATAATAACAATAATAATAACAAAAAATAATGATGATAATAATAATAATAATAATAATAATAATAATAATATTAATAGTAATAATAATAGTAATAATAATAGTAATAGTAATATTAATAATAATAGTAATAGTAATATTAATAATTATATTTATAATAGTATTGGTAATACTAATAGTAATAATAATAATAATAATAATTATATTAATAATACTAAGACTAAGAGTAATAACAATAGTAATAATAGTAATAATAATAGTCTTGCTAATAATAATATTACTAATAATAGTAATAATAATAGTAGTAATAGTAATAATAATATTAATAATACAGGGTGATTCATAAGTCACTTAGCTATTTATTTTTGAAATTCCAAAGTTAAAAAATACAGTAATATAAAACAAAAAGTTTATTCAACAAATTCATTTATGGGAGTTTAAAATTACAGCAAATTCAAAATGTCCACCTTCGTTCTGCATGCATAGCTCCATTCTTTTTTGCAAGGAATTTACGACTCTTTGTAGCATATTTGATTGATTATGAAATAAATATATATAGAAACAAATACATAAACGAACAAATTTGAAATAACAAATAGCAGTAATAAGAGAGTAAGATAACAATTATCAAAAGTTCATAGTATGTTTGTGCTTCATATCGTAATCATTTTAAATAGCTAAGTTAAGTGACTTATAAATCACCCTGTATATTAATTATTGTTTAATATATTAAAATTAATATACATTGTATATAAAGTATATATTAATATATCAAAATTAATATACATTATATATTAATTATTGCTTAATATATTATAATTAATGTACATTGCAGATTTATTATATACAGGGTGACCCCAAAAAACGGGCCCCAAATCTAATTAGGCCCCGTTTCTTATTAACCGATCATTATAAATTTTGGAACACAGCTGCTAAGACGTCTATATGTGGGCTACATTTAGTTTAATAATAAAATTAGACTAAAATTAAACGAACAAATTTAAAATAACAAATAGCAGTAATTAGAGAGTAAGATAACAATTATCAAAACTTCATAGTATGTGTGTGCTTCATATGGTAATCATTTTAAATAGCTAAGTGAAGTGACTTATGAATCACCCTGTAATATTAATAATATTAATAATATTATTAATAATAGTAATAATAATAACAGTAATAATAATATTGATAATAATAGCAATGGTAATACTATATTTCTGAATTTTTGAGATGAGGATTGATAATTTGTATATTTTTGGTTATTCAGACTACATTTCTCATCTTGAGTGTTATCATCACAACGTTTCGGCCGCTGTCACCTCCGGCCTTCTTCAGGTGTATCTCTTCGAACTCGAATATTTCTGTCGAACTCGGGAATCTGTGCGGAATTTCGAACGGGGGTAGCATGCTCTCGTTCCATCTGCCATGTCTGGTAGAAGTCTTTGGTAATTCGCAATTCTTCGTATTGCCCGCACCGAGGATTGAACCTTCAACCTTCAGATGACTATCACTTAGAACTGAATTTAAGGATATAGTACTAAGTTAAATTCAGTTCTAAGTGATAGTCATCTGAATGTTGAAGGTTCGATCTTCAGTGCGGACGATACAAAGAATTTCGAATTACTGAAGAGTTCTTCCCAGTCATGGCAGATGGAACGAGAGCATGCTACCCCCGTGGATTTAATAAAGGGTCCCGTTCGAAATTCCGTCCAGATTCCCGAGTTCGACAGAAAGATTCGCAAGTTCAAAGAGATACACCTGAAGAAGGTCGGAGGTTACAGCGGCCGAAACGTTGTGATGATAACACTCAAGATGAGAACAGTGGTCCGAATATACCAAATTCTACAAAGTAAAGGGTTCCGTTCGAAATTCCGTCCAGATTCCCGAGTTCGACAGAAAGATTCCCGAGTTCAAGATAAGAAATGTAGTCCGAATAACAAAAATTATGCAAATGATAATAATAATAATAATAATAATAATAATAATAATATTGATAATAATAATATTAATAATAATAATAATAATAATAATAATATTAATAATAATAATAATAATGATAATGATAATAATAATAATAACAATATTAATAATAATAATAATAATAATAATATTAATAATAATAATAATAATATTAATAACAATAATAATATTAATAATAATAATATTAATAATAATAATAATAATAATAATAATGATAATAATAATATTAATAATAATAATAATAATAATGATAATAATAATAGTAATAATAATATTGATAATAATAGTACTATTAATAATAATTGTAATACTAATATTAATAATAATAATAATAATAGTAATAATAATATTAGTTGTACCAATAGTACTACTACTAATAATAATAGTAATTATAATATTAAAATAATATTAAAACTTACATCGATGTATCAAGGTTTCGACCTTGCGATCCCTCTGGAACCAAATTGTTTTCTGAGGTAAGTGGGGTATTTTCATCCGGATGTAGATATGTTACCGTTACGGATGAGAAAGTCTTATTGAGTGAATAACGGATTTCCAATTTGTCAGAACATTTTTAAGACTAAACGTTGCTTGTTTTCGTAAAAAAAAAAGAAAAATGGATACTCGTGTTTCGCGTAATATGTTAATATAAGCGGATAACAATTATCTACGACATCGGAAAATATCAAAAAAAATCCACAGAGAAAGAAAAAAAAAAGAAAGGTTTTTTTTTATCTCAAATTTAAAAAAAAAAATTTTCCAAAAATTTTTCTTCTTTTTTTTTCCCACAAATTTTTCTTCTTTTTTTTTTCCCAAATTTTTCTTTTTTTTCCTAAAATTTTTCTTTTTTTTTTCTCAAATTTTTCTTTTTTTTTTTTCTCAAATTTTTCTTCTTTTTTTTTCTCAAATTTTTCTTCTTTTTTGTTTTTCTCTACAAATTTCTTCTTTTTTCCCCAAAATTTTTCTTCTTTTTTTTCCCAAAATTTTTGTTCTTTTTTTTTCACAAAATTTTAGTTCTTTTTTTTTTCTCAAATTTTTCTTCTTTTTTTTTCCCAAAATTTTACTTTTTTTTTCTAAAATTTTTTTTTTTTTTCTAAAATTTTTCTTCTTTTTTTTTCTCAAATTTTACTTCTTTTTTGTTTTTCTCTACAAATTTTGCCCCGCAAAAAAAAAAAAAAAATACGGACAAAATTAAACGCTGATTGATTTTATTTGTTTTCTTTCTGTTTTCAACACTTAAATGTCATTTATTGAACGTTATAAACAAATATATAACTTTCCGATTTTAGACTATTCGCTCCTAACGGGACCGGTGAATCTTTCTGGAAGCCGGATGAAACCTGGGTATGCATAGTACTTAAATAAAATAATTAATATTTACATACATACATACATACATACATACATACATACATATATTTATTTATTACCGTCGTAAGTCACACTTTTATTACATCGGCTGATGAACCGGTCACATATGGTATCTTTAAACCTGCGGGTTGAGTTTCCAATATTTCCGTGAAATCGAAGGTACCGACGGATGAGCATAAATATGTATAGTGTCTATTATATATATATATATATATATATATATATATATATATATATATATATATATATATATATATATATGATGAGCTGTGAAACAGCGAAACAGTCTGTATGTGGATGACTATATATATATATATATATATATATATATATATATATATATATATATATGATAAAAAATGGAAATAATATTCCAACGTAATGTAAAATGAGAAAAGGAAAACAAAAAAATATTATTTATGTATTCAGCAACGTTTCGTCTTTATTCCAAGACTTTTTCGGGATGATTGATTTGAAGAAAATAACACACAAAGTACAAATATTTGGAAAAAGTTTGGTCCGTTCGCGACGTGAAAATAACGTTTTGTGTTCTTTTTTTCAGAACGAAACATAGCCGTTAGAATTTGATATGCGTACTGCGTTCATGACATAGAATGAGTGTTGTTTGTTGTTGTTTGTTGTTGTTTTTTTTTGTTTTTGTTGTTGTTGTTATTTTTTACATATATATGTAAATATATTTAATTAAATGTTGTCATCTTGTCGCCAAACGCTTAATTGTAACATCCTCAGGAAACGCA
>OY744549.1:56950730-56963230 GCA_963556195.1 Sepiola atlantica | reverse complement strand
ATGGGTTTTCTAATTGAACAACGAACTTTGATTTGATTTGGGTTGCACATATCGGGATTTTGGAATTTTGATTGAACTTTCTATATTATTTGATTTATTTATCATTAACATTGAATATTGACACATTTCGCGACTGGATAACTTTGTCAGCCCCTTCAATTTCACGTATATGGACTGCTGTTTGTAACTTGGAGTAATGTCTTTCCTGATTATGTTTCTCAATTTGTATGACCTGGATGGACTGTATGGATTCAACAAAAAGTATGTTTTTGGGTTGATATGTTTGATGTTATGTATTTTTATGTATTTGTGTATATAATTTTATATATTTTCAAAGCGTAATTTTATTACCTGTAGTAGTATAACTGCGGTAATGGTCCTCTGAAGAGAAGAATTATCTTTGAAAACTCATGAGCTAAGAACTTAAGGATACTTTGCTTGAACTTTGAATTCTAATAAAATTTGATTGACACCTTATTTTATTACTTCATTTTATATTATAATATTAATGCTCTATCCAGTATATTGAGCTTCAGTTTTTTTATCCGGATGTTTCACTAATTATAAGATATTAGTTGACGCTTATATCTTTTGTTGGATTGCTTCATATATATATATATATATATATATATATATATATATATATATATATATATATATATATATATATATATATATATATATATATTTAGATTTTTAAGGGAGTTTTCTGCGGGATTGACATTCAACTCGTCGTGTGTTTGTTTCGAAGGGTAATAAATCAACCATTGAAATAAGAATCTTTGAACTCGGACGAACATTTGTGTTGACTTTTCTTTGTGAGAAGTTGGATTTAGAATTCCCATACTATCATTGGATTGTAATGGTAACTTGTGAGCGCTATCTTGAATGATTTAGTTCTTTTGTTTTTTTTGTGGGGGGGGGGGGGATTTATTCATCATTGTGCCGGCCGACGTGAAAGTGTATTATCGCACATTGTTCCGGTTTTATGGTGTTATTGAATGTATTTGGGACCGATTATTTGCTTGTTGGCTTGGTGGAAGAAATAATGCACGAGCTACTTTTCTAAGACTCTTCTAGGACTTTCTTTTTTATCGTTGTTCTTCCTTGCTTTTTAATTTTGACTTTTATTTTTATTTTTTTCCTCTTCTCTTCTTAAGTGACCTCAACTATTGCAACGCCACATTGTGTATTGTCGGCAGTTGAAACCAGTATTCCAGACATTTAATTTCCCTGATGATCTGCCAAGCAAGTAACTGCTTGGTAGTGAAACACGTGTAGGAAAAAACATTTAATTTGAATAAATAGTATTTGTAAGAAAAAATATCTTTAATGGTGATCATTGGTGTCCTGAAAGGAATGCTTTGGTAAGCCTTCATAAAATCACATATATATATATATATATATATATATATATATATATATATATATATATATATATATATATATATATGTATATATATATGTATGTATATATATATATGTGTGTATATATATATGTATGTATGTATATATATATATATACATACATACATACATATATATACATATATATATATACATACATATATATATATACGTATATATATATATATATGCAGACATAGTTAAAAATAACAGAATTCGTCTGTGTAAGTAAACCTTTTTTAATTTTCAATTTTTCTGATGGTCTTTTTTGTATTGAAAATCAAAAAAATAAATAAATGTTTCACGAACGTTTTCGATACTTCGTCAAATCATACTCAGTAAATTCGTTCGTGATACCTATGGAACATTTAGTAATTTTTATTTTAATACAAAAAAGATATCAGAAAATTTGTAAAAATAAAAAAAATATAATTAAACGGGCGAATTCTGTTATTTTTAACAATGTTTGCATAAATAAGAAAATGCTGCTTAAATACACACAGTATATCAAGGGAGGCGCGATAGCGCTCTATCCCTTAATAGACTACACGAATGACCTATGCTAGAAATCTCATTTCTTTGATCAGTCATAACTCAAAAACCAATAAACCAAATTAGTTAAAACTTTGCACAAAATTTTCATTTGATAGGTTCTATAAGTGTGTAAAATTTCAGCATCATTAGTCAAGGCAACCCAGAGATCCAGAAAGATCAGGAGTGATTTTGTGTTATCCGTGTGTACGTACGTACGTACGTGTGTGCCACCCTGTATCTCATCAACTATTTGATGGATTCAGCTGAATTTTGGCAGAGATAGAGGTTCTAGGGTCTAGTTGATGGCATTTTAATTTCAGTTTACCATATACCTTAGTTTTCCAGAAAATTCAAAAAACCTTAAAAATTACCATTTTCTTGAGGCATAGCCTTTACAAAAGTAGTGACATTCCATGAAAAATGCCAGTATATTATTGTCATTAAGGGTATGACTACATATCAACCAAACCACTTCATTATCACATCACTACAGTATAAATCTCTATGCATGAGTGGATGAAGTGAGTGAGGTAGGCTGAAGAAAAATTCCTACCAGTAAAATACATAGCCCTGTTGTGCTCGCATACCCTTAATGACAATAAAAGTGTAAACATTTGGGAATTTCCTTGCTTTTGTACATTTAGTGTATATGAATTTTCATCTTAATCCTATTAAGGGCATGTGATTTCAGTATACTGGCATTTTTCATGGAATGTAAGATAATATTTTAAAGATATAAATAATATCTTTAACCAGTAGATTATCAGGATAAAAACAAAGCTCAATATTGTGTATAGAGCTATAACAGGACCGGCGGGACAGTTATAAAAGTGTGTGTGTGTGTGTGTGGGGGGGCTCTCCTAAAAAGTGGGGGGGGGCGGTTAAACACATGCATATATAACTTCATTATTGATGACCGTAAAGTGGGAGAGCCGCCGTCCATGTATAATATTTATTGAATGACATGATAAAATGAGAAATTAATAAGATTTGATTAAAGTTCAAAAACAAGGAGTGATATTAACTCATGAGTTAAGGACGCAATAATATTAATTGAATGAATGACATAATAAAATGAGAAATTAATCAGATTTTATTAAAGTTTTATTAAAGTTTTATTAAAGTTTTGTCTATATATACGTCAGACGTCATATATATATATATATGTATGTATGTATGTATGTATGTATGTTTTTCACGGAATTTTTCTTTTCATTCACTGCGTTTTTTTAACAAAAATTCCTTTAATAATAATTTTCATATTTTTCAAATATTTGAACTTTGGTTTTTTCGAAAGCCAACTTATCCATCTGTATTTCTCCTCTGATGATAAGATTTCGATCTTTGAAAAGCCTTGGCTTAAGGAAAGAATAATAAACACTAGTTTATTACTGAATACACCTTGCATTGAACAATTGAAATTTGAAATAAATTTGGACAATCGTCGCATATTTATCACTCTTTTTTTCTTCTATCTCTATATATGTATATACAGGATGGGCCAAAATAAGGGTCCTATCTTTAAATTTGAATAACTTGAATTTGAATAACTTCCACAAAATAAAAGTTAAACTCACCAAACTTTATGTGTGTGTAGACTGACCCTTCCGAGATTTTTTGAAATAAACAAAACAAATTTTAGCCGAAAAAACACTTCTTAAAACTTACAAAAACTAAAGTATTGTTTTTTACACTGTTTTGAGTTTTTTAAGCAAAAATAATGTTTTCTAAATGAGGGTACGTTCCTTAGGGCTAATACGGCTCATGCTTGCTTCGGAAGGGGTCCTTTACTTATTCTAAAAAAAAAAAAAAAAAAAATCAATAAATAAAAAAGTTATGAATTTTTAAAAATAGGACCCTTATTTTTGCCCACCCTGTATATATATATATATATATATATATATATATATATATATATATATATATATATATATATATATATATATATATTATATATAGAGAGAGAGGGGGAGAAAGAAAGAGAGAGAAAGAGAGAGGGAATTAAAGAAAGAGAGGCAGGGAGAGGCAAAGAAAGAGAGAGAGAGAGAGAGAGAGAGAGAGAGAGAGAGAGAGAGAGAGAGAGAGAGAAAAAGACAGTTACACCCACCCTTTCTTCTTCTTCTTCTTCTTCTTCTTCTTCTTCTTCTTCTTCTTCTTCTTCTTCTTCTTCACCACCACCACCACCACCACGGTTCCCCTGGTCGGTGAAGGGGTGTTACTGTACATGTGCGCGTATACGGGTATTTCGTTTGTTCGGGTGGAATTTCCACTCTTACACGACCGAAAATCACCACACCCACAACGACCCCCCCCCGCGCTACACCCTAACCCTAACCCGACGATCCCCCCCCCCCACGTAAAATAGGGGGACATTTGCAATCACAGAACACCTGTTTCCTACGAAAGAATTGCAATTAAGGAAACCCCTTGTATTTTATTAACTAAAGCTAGCGTGCTCATGCCCATAAGACCGTGACGTAAACAGGAAGAACATGTCGCGCCAAATCATCCACCTGATCTTTGTCTTTTTGTTTTGTTTTGCTTTTTTTTTTCTGAAGAATTTTGTTCACTTTGAGATTCGTTTGATCCGCGTGTTTGTTTGGTAAAAGTCCAGAATAGTTAACACTCGAGAACTCATACCCCTCCCCAAAACAACAAAACAAAAAAAAAACCAACAAAACAACATATAATTTATATAAAACGCATTAGAATGAAATTCTCTATTGAACCTGTCTAGTTTTAACGTGTGGAAACGATTTGTAACATTTTTTTAATTTTTTACGTTAAAAAAAAAAAATCCTACAAATCGTTTCCGGCAAACCAGAAAAGTATCCGATTAAAAGTCAGCAGCAAACGGTGTCCGGTCAGAATCTGTTCCCGATATTAAAGATTTCCTGTTTGGGATGAAAATAAGTAATCATATAGGTGATTTGATATTTTTTTAATGAAAATATAAAAATATAATAAAAATTTCGGCGCTTTTTCGTAATGCCCAACCACCCGTTTTATCAACTTTTTTTACTCACCATTTTATAAATTTTTTTTCTGTGTACAATTACTTGCCATGTCGCTAGAGAATTCCGTTTTTTGGGGGAATTTTTTTTTCAAATATTTTTGATTTCGGGAGGAGGGATCAGTTTCCTATATAAATTTAACGTAAATTGATCCCCCACTTTTCGACCATCAGAAATTTAAAAAATTCTGTTTCTGTGTACCTGCCATGTCGCTCGAGAATTCCGGGTTTTGTGAAGAAAATTTTTCCGAAATTTTTTTTATTTTTAGAGGGGGGATCAGTTTCCTATATAAATTTAACGTAGACTGATCCCCCACTTTTTGACCATCAAATATTTTAAAAATTATTTTTTCTGTGTACAATTACCTGTCATGTCGCTCGAGAATTCCGTTTTTTTTTTAAATTTGATTTCAATTTTTTATTTTGGGAAGGGGATCAGTTTTTCTATATAAATTTAACGTAAACTGATACCCTACTTTTTGACCATCAGAAGTTTAAAAAATTATGTTTTCTGTATACAATTACCTGTTATTTCGTAGAGAATTCTGTGTTTTTTCGAAATTTTTTCCAAATATTTCATGAAAACTTTATTAAGTACTTACTTGGTATTGAAAAATATTAAGGTACAACGAAAAGTACGAAAAACGAGCAATTATTTTCATTTTTATTTAAGAAAGTAAAGGCGCTCATGTTTGAAAAGGCACTTGTGAAATATGGCAATTCAAAATAAAATGACAGCAAAACATGTAACCCTAACTCTAAACCCTAACACTAACCCTAACTCTAAACCCTAACCCTAACCCTAAACCCGAACCCCTAACCCAGTTTACGTTAAATTTATATAGGAAACGTATCCCCCCTCCTGAAATCAAAAATAAAAAAATTAAAAAAAATGTCTGATGGTCAAAAAGTGGGGGATCAGTTTACGTCAAATTTATATAGGAAACTGATCCCCCTCCCTAAAATCTAAAATATTTGAAAAAAATTTTCCAAAAAGAAAGTAAAGGCGCTCGTGTTTGAAAAGACACTTGTTAAATATGGCAATTCAAAATAAAATGACAGCAAAACATGTAACCCTAACCCTAAACCCTAACACTAACCCTAACTCTAAACCCTAACCCTAACACTAACCCTAAACCCTAACCCAGTTTACGTTAAATTTATACAGGAAACTGATCACCCCTCCTGAAATAAAAAATAAAAAAATTTAAAAAAATGTCTGATGGTCAAAAAGTGGGGGATCAGTTTACGTCAAATTTATATAGGAAACTGATCCCTCTCCCTAAAATCTAAACTATTTGAAAAAAATTTTCCAAAAAGAAAGTAAAGGCGCTCGTGTTTGAAAAGACACTTGTTAAATATGGCAATTCAAAATAAAATGACAGCATGTAACCCTAACCCTAAACCCTAACACTAACCCTAACTCTAAACCTAACCCTAACACTAACCCTAAACCCTAACCCAGTTTACGTTAAATTTATACAGGAAACTGATCACCCCTCCTGAAATAAAAAATAAAAAAATTAAAAAAAATGTCTGATGGTCAAAAAGTGGGGGATCAGTTTACGTCAAATTTATATAGGAAACTGATCCCCCTACCTAAAATCTAAAATATTTGAAAAAAATTTTCCAAAAAGAAAGTAAAGGCGCTCGTGTTTGAAAAGACACTTGTTAAATATGGCAATTCAAAATAAAATGACAGCAAAACATGTAACCCTAACCCTAAACCCTAACACTAACCCTAACTCTAAACCCTAACCCTAACACTAACCCTAAACCCTAACCCAGTTTACGTTAAATTTATATAAAAACCTGATCCCCCCTCCTGAAATAAAAAATTTAAAAAATTAAAAAAATGTCTGATGGTCAAAAAGTGGGGGATCAGTTTACGTCAAATTTATATAGGAAACTGATCCCCCTACCTAAAATCTAAACTATTTGAAAAAATTTCCAAAAAGAAAACACGGAATTCTCATGATATGCAATTGCACATATCTATATATTAAATAAAATCAAATGTTTTAACTGAGTTGTATCTTAATGAAATAAATAAATACCGCACCTCAATTTGACAAATATAAAAAAGTGAAGCAATCCAAATCTCTAAGATACTCGTGAATCCTGCAGGTGTAAATTTAGCTCAATGGTCAGGACTGTAGGTACAACAGAGCTTATATATTATAACTCAGAGAAAAACAAAGTTTACGACGTAATCAGTGTTATGCAATCATGTTTAAAAATGTAACATCGACAAATCTTTATGTTTACATATATTTCATGAATTTTCATAAATATTGCTTCTTGGTGCTTTTTTTTTGGTCCCTCGATTTATAAAAATTTATATATGTTTTGAGGCATTTCTGTCCATCCGTCCGTCCGGATTTTTCTCCGCAACCATCCATTGAATTTCTCTGAAATTTTGCATGAAGTTGTAACTTTGGTCAGGTTAGAAAGTGACATTCTCCGATTTTTGAAAAAAAATCTGGTTAGCCCCTCAGGGGGTCAAAAGGCCCCGAAATGGCAAAAAATGACATTTTTTGCCCCATAACTTTTCATCCATCCATTCAATTTCTCTGAAACTTGGCCAAAATGTGGAGGCAATTGTTCCTAATAGAAAATAAGTATCGCTGACCTTGGAAAAAATCTGGTTCGCGCCGCCAGGAGGTCAAAAGCCCCCAAAATGGCAAAAAATGACCCTTTCCTCCCATAACGTTTGATCCATCCATTCAATTTTTCTGAAACTTGGCCAAAATGTAGAGGCAATTGTTCTGGATATAAAATGAGCAGCCTTGACCTCAGAAAAATTCTGGTTCGCGCCCCCAGTGGGTCAAGGGGGGGGGTTCAAAAATGCCCCAAATTGCCCAAATTTATTGCATTTTACACTCGCCACATCGAGTCACATACAGAGGGGGACCACGCACGCGCGGCTTGTTACATTGGGACCCGCGCTAAAAGTCCCTCAGCATCGGTGCTTCCCGGCATTTAACGTAAAATGCCGGAGAGTGCCGAATGAAAAATCCGTTGACTTACCTGCGTTAAAAAAAAAAAGCCAAAACGAGGCTGGATTTACAAGCGTGACAAAATAAACAAAAATCTTTCGAAATTATAATTTTTTTTTTTAACGAAGTTTCAACTAAGTGTTTAAATCAAAAAGTTGTTAGTTTTTTTTTTTCTTATTAAACATTTGTATGAAAGAATTTTTTTTTTAAACGCAGCAATAACAATGATAATGACGGCGAAAAGTTAATCAAGTAAGTGTTTTTTTTACATTTTTTTGCGATAATTATTTTTTTGTCAACTTTTTTTTTTACTGACTATTTTTGTTTATTTCGTTAGGGTTCAGGGTTAGGGCAGTCGAGTTAGGGTTAGTAATTATGGTTAGGGTTAGTAATTATGGTTAAGGCAGTGTTAGGGCTAAAAATTAGGGTTAAGACATGGTTAGGGTTAGGAATTAGGGTTAGGGTTAGGGTTAAAGCAGTTTAATCACGTTTCAACCAGGTTGCAAGTTCAGCGCTTCATTCAGTTTGAATGCTTAAATGTCGTCTGCTTATTTGTCTCGTTTCGGGGCTTTCCGGTGTTTACCGTAAACCGTAGGAAAACACCGATGCCGAGGGTTAGGGGTAGGGTTAGGGTAAGGAATTAGGGTAAGGGCATTTTCATCGCGTTCCAACCAGTTTGCAAGTTAAGCGTTTCATTCAGTTTGAATGCTTAGATGTCGTCTGCTTATTCGTCTCGCTTCGGGGATTTCCGGCGTTTACCGTAAACCGCCGGAAAACACCGATGCCGAGGATAAGGGTTAGGGTTAGGGTTAGGGTTAAGGCATTTTCATCGCGTTCCAACCAGTTTGAAAGTTCAACGTTTCATTCAGTTTGAATGCTTAGATGTCGTCTGCTTATTCGTCTCGCTTCGGGGATTTCCGGCGTTTACCGTAAACCGCCGGAAAACACCGATACCGAGGATAAGGGTTAGGGTTAGGGTTAGGGTTAAGGCATTTTCATCGCGTTCCAACCAGTTTGAAAGTTCAGCGTTTCATTCAGTTTGAATGCTTAGATGTCGTCTGCTTATTCGTCTCGCTTCGGGGATTTCCGGCGTTTACCGTAAACCGCCGGAAAACACCGATGCCGAGGATAAGGGTTAGGGTTAGGGTTAGGGTTAAGGCATTTTCATCGCGTTCCAACCAGTTTGAAAGTTCAGCGTTTCATTCAGTTTGAATGCTTAGATGTCGTCTGCTTATTCGTCTCGCTTCGGGGTTTTCCAGCGTTTACCGGAAAGCACCGACGCCGAGGGACTTTTAGCGCGGGTCCCAATGTAAAAAAATGTACCAACTTCTTCAGCACAAATGAACAAAAGAAAAAAAACCCTATCACTTCGTTACAGGTACGTAATGGAATGTGTGAAATGATTAAAAAAAAAAAATATCCATCAAAATCCACAAACAACATTTTTTTTTTTTACTTTGTCAATTTTGTCATCTGATATGATCTATCTATTTATCCGTGGCGAAAAAAAGGGGTTACGGAGAAACGTGTTCAGAGCGGCCTAAGATAATCGACCCAACGGAAATAGATACCAGAGAGGTGTAATACCCGTAGCGAGTGTACCCAATACCCGTACACCGGTTGTTCGTATCCGCCTTAATCCTGGTCTGTTCCTGGTTAGAGTTTGACACCCGATCGGCGCCCTGTAACCCCGTACCCGCAGTCAACCCATGACAGTTTTCCGCTACCCCTAATAAGATTTACGTAGGTAAATCTTAACGGGTAACAAAGGGGCTACAATATATATATATATATATATATATATATATATATATATATATATATATAACCAGAAACTACCACGACGGTTGAACCGGCGGTTTCGTACACTGAGGAATTGGATCTCAGGCACTCATCGGCAGCCGTCGAATATATATATATATATATATATATATATATATATATATATATATATATATATATATATATATATATTGTTATTAATTTTATTATTAATTTTGTTTATTATTGTATTTTTATATTTTTATTTTTATGTTTTCAAAGTAAAGTTTTATTTACTCGCTGTAATTCCACTGCGGTAATGATCCTCTGATGAGAAGAATTTTCTTTGAAAACCCATGGGTTAAGGACTTTCAATTATTTTGCTTGAACTTTGAATTGTAATAAAATTTGATTCGCACCTTATTTTATTCTTTCATTTAATCTAATGCTGTATGTATATATATATATATATATATATATATATATATATATATATATATATGTATTAATAATTTAATATTTATTTATAAATATTATATATATATATATATATATATATATATATATATATATATATATATATATATATATATATATATATATATATATAGTAAGTTATGAAAACATATTTTTGGCAATTAAGCTACACAGGGGCTTCCGCGTTTCATCCCCGACGGGAATCGTCAGGCTAAAATGCATGGAGTTAGTTTTGCCAGGTGTTTTTATATACACATCTAGCTAGTTAACCAATCAGATTCTTTGTTGTTCTCTTAGCCAATCGTTGGCCTTCTCACAAACAAACGATTGGCTAAGAGAACAACGAAGAATATGATTGGTTAACTAGTTGGCCGTGAATATAAAAACACCCGGCAAAACTAATTCCATGCATTTTAGCCTGACAATCCGCTCCGGGGATGGAACGCGGAAGCCTCTGTGTAGCTTAATTACCATAAATATATTTTCATAACTTACTACCTAGCTCTACTCACGTATCGAGCACTGTTGAAGTAAATGCTGAAAATTGATACATACAAATGAAATATCTTTATAACATTTTATGTGGATACATGAAATAATATATATATATATATATATATATATATATATATATATATAGAGAGAGAGAGAGAGAGAGAGAGAGACAGACAGACAGACAGACAGAGACAGAAAGAGAGAGAGAGAAATGAAAGAAGAGAAATAAAAAATGTAAGAATAACAAATCTATTTCATCGATGCAACGTGTATTCAATAAAAGCATGTTTATTTTTTTTCCCTTAAGCCAGGCTTTTCAAAGAATGGTATCTTATCACTGACGCAGTCTCCACGAATTTTTAACGGGAAATTTTCTATTTTTCCATATATATATATATATATATATATATATATATATATATATATATATATATATATATATATATATATATAAAGGTATAAGAAATAAGAGTGATAAACATGTACGAATGTCCAGATTTATTTCAAACTTAGATTGTTCAATGTTTATTTTTCTTTCCTTAAGCCAAGGCTTTTAGAGAGAGAGAGAGAGAGAGAGAGAGAGAGAGAGAGAGAGAGAGAGAGAGAGAGAGAGAGAGAGAGAGAGTACCTGCTTGTCACTCTGAGGATGTTCCCCGGACTTGTGGGAATTAAGAAAAAAAAAAATATTTATATGGTTTTTAATACTTTCATGGAGAAAATCATGTTCTGAGAGCAAGTCTACATTTTGAAATGTATAGAAGTTTTACTGACTTCAGATATGGTGTGATGCTAAACTAGTACCTTTCAGCACTAGTATAATTGAGGTGCTGAAAATACACTTTGTCCTTTATTTTTAAAGTTTACATTTTTGTTACAATTATTTGTTTTTTAAAGATATTTCACCCAAAACAATGCAGGCCGCCACTGTAGACGTAAGGGGCTACTGAGAATTAGGGATTACATTTTTGGGTGTCATCCTAAGTTGGGAGCTGTGCAGCGAGATGGCTGTTTACATTAGTTTTAGACCGCTGCATCTCGGTACAGTCGGGGAAACAGGGAGCAGGGAGAGGGTTCCAGAAGCCGGCAGCACGAGGAAAGAAGCTATTGAAGTAGAAGGCTCTCCAGCATCTGGGGACCTCCACAGTAGATGGATGGGATCTAGCTGATTGTCGAGTTGGTCTAGTGTATTTATGTCGAGGGGTCACCAAAGTAGCCAGTTCATCGGAGCACATTCCATTGAAGTATTTGTAAAACAAGCACAAGGATGCAACATTGCGGCGATGGGACAGGGGCTGGAGCTTGGTTGACAGTGAGGGACTTATTAAGTTGGCGATTCTTTTTTGGTCCTTGTCTAAGAGGGAGAGACTAGTGCATGGTGTACCAGCATCATGTGTTGTAATACAATAGACTTACAGACAGACTGACAGACAGACAGACTGACAGACAGACAGACAGATAACTCCCTATCCCTAAATTCCAACTCTTCCTCGCCGTGGTAGGGGGAATGGCGACGTGACAATGTCAGAGTTATCTGGCTAACAGGGCTCTGGTGAAAATCCAAGATCCGTCGTCCTCTGGTCATCTGCCTGTGCGTGTCGCAGGCAAAGGCGTGTCAGGTGCTGAACCCGCAAAACAATAAAGCGAGAGTGACAACGCTGCTCATGTGCCATTTCTGGGCCAAACCTTCCCCGACTTTGCATGCAACCGCTGAGCCTTACGTTTCTTGGATCACTTGCAATTTTGAAGGTTAACGAGAAGGACTTCATGCAAACCAGACAACCCTGAGGCGCGATCTTGGCGATCACTATGAAGAA